>JANEYF010003705.1:0-50968 GCA_029963845.1 Rhamnusium bicolor | reverse complement strand
CATGAATAATTCTATATACATATAGTTAGTTACTCAGTATGTTACTGGCAAAATAAACCTCTGGGCTTGTGACTCTAGTCAAGAGATTAGTCAGTGGGTGCTTTTTGACAACTAATATGAGACACAAAAATAATAACATAATTCCGCGTTTCGGAAAACGAATCTGTTTCCTTTTTCAGTTATTCATCTCTTTTTAGAATATGTCAAGCGTGAAACTTGACACATATAATGAGGGCTACTGCGCTTGATTTAACCACGAGGAGGCGATAGTGTAGGGTACTGTCTATGTCACTGAATGTTAACGTTTACTATCCTAATGTATACTATTACGCTAGTTTTTAGTAATTTTTATAAAATTAGCTGAAAAACATTATACACAATGATGGCAGAAGGGAAAGTAGTAATTTACTTGCTCAGTAGGGAAGTTATTGTACCTATCGGAGGTGTCTTATATCATTAAAGTTAGGTTATATCAAGAATGAGCATAATGAAAACAACGAATGTGCATGATTATTACTTACTATTTTCTGTAGTAGACTCTTTTGGTAACGCATAATCGTCAGGATTACAATATTTCTTACAAACACATGAATGTTTCCGAAGGAGTAAAGTTATCTCTGCAAATCGCTACGTACCATTGTTTTAGGCGAGTTTTATCTCTCAGAAGCATATGTCCGCCTTTTTGTTTCCTTACAAAATGGGACTGCACAACACTTAGGTACAATTAACAAGGTTTTTTTATTTGTCGGTGTACGAAATAATTATAATAAAACCCTATAAATTTTGTACGCGCCTAACAATAACCTTTGACACGACCAGTGGCGCCAACTGGTGAGCCTTAAAACGTTAGCTCTCATTATTTGATTATGTAATATCCATAGATACATACATAGAACTGTTGATACTTAAAAATTATACAATATTAATTTTTTCATGATAAAGCAAATAGAAAAATTCTCATAAAATTCCTTTTATTAATGTGACCGGTTTCGTGAACAATTAATTACTTCACATCATCAGTCACAGGAATTTTTATAAATAAAAAACCAGGGTAGTCAAATTAAAATTAAAATAGTTTTGCAACATAGTCAAATATAAGTAAATGTAAGATATAAATTTTTTTTGTTAGTATCTAATTAACTTTTTAATAAAATTTCTAAAATTTAATGTGCTTCTTCTTTTAAACACATACATACACTGAACATACACATGCACATACACTTTAAAAGAAGAAGCTCGTTAAATTTTAGAAATTTTATTAAAAGTTAATTAGATACTAACAAAAAAAAATTTTATATCTTATATTTACTTATATTTTTGACTATGTTGCAAAACTATTTTAATTTGACTACCCTGGTGTTTTATTTATAAAAATTCCTGTCTGATGATGTGAAGTAATTAATTGTTAATGAAACCGGTCACATTAATAAAAGGAATTTTATGAGAATTTTCTATTTGCTTTATCATGAATAATTACTCATATGGAATCAACCTACCTACGTTATATAATATTAATTTTGTTTAGTTCTTCTTTTAACATCGGTAAACACGTTGTACCAAAATCTACAGACCAACGGAATAAACATTTTTCTTTAATCAATAATATTACTGCCGAATTCAACAATTGTCTGAATTTAAACTAAATAAAATAAATTTATAGTGCGTCAAATTTAAACTGTGCTAAAGTTTTCAACATGAAACACAATTATTATAAATGTTTTTTTACACTTTGTTTGTAAGGCCAAAAAGCAGAGATAAAAAAAATAAATGTTTCGTCCGTGACTGGTATCGTCGCTACAATCACGAAGTGACGTATCTCAAAAAACACATACTTTGAGATAATATATTTATTATGTACTAATGCTGGTGCGTTTTCATCCCACGGAACCTCATACGGAAATATTGTACACATACTGAGTTTGAATAAATAATAGTGGTGACGTATCTTGAAAATGAATTGTAGAAACAATCACGAATTGTCGTAACTTGAGTTACGTCTCTTCGTGTTTGTGATATTTCCGTAACCTGTACGGGCGTATCTCATGTTGCTTGTCCAAATTTGTACAGTCTGGTCACGTGGTAACCCTATGACAGTGAGCACCTTTAGGCTGTAGCATCCATTCTGTTCCCTTCGATATCAGACGTAAATATTTACAGTTACGAGATATAATGCAGCCGAATTATGATGTACACGTTTTGTGGGACGACGGAACGCAGAATGATGTGTGTTCAAATGAATTAAAAACAAAGAGGAATATACCGATACGAATTGAAGCAAGGGTCAAAATGTATTGTGCAAAGAAATGGTATACAGGACAGGTTATCGTCGTTACAGATGCAGAAAATAATATTAACAGCAGCTCTAGTAATTTAGATGATGCTCGAATAAAACATATGAAAGGCATTTCACATAATATAAGCAAAGATGTTTCTACTGTTCCTGAAGCAAATATAACAGGAGATTCAGCAAGTGACAAAATACGTAATGATATCGAATTTGACAGCTCGGACGACGAACCATTAATATATTTGAAAAGAAATCAGTCACAGTCACCTTCAATTGTTCATGGCGATGATTCTCCCATCCCATTTTACGATTCAGATGATGATCCACCCTACGTTGCACACTGTGAAGTATATAGGTTAGGTTAGGTTATTATGAGTGGGTCCTTGTGGACCCTCCACTGCAACTATTAGCAGGCTTATTGTGGCTCACTCCTAACGATATTTCACCCAATAAGCTCAGTCTCTTAATGAAACTGATAACTTTATTGGGTGAGAATGTGTCCAGATCCTCTGGCAGCAGTTGCCCTTTGCGAAATATTGAGAATCGGATCCTCTCCACAGCAGGACAGGTGCATAGGATGTGGTCTGCCTTCTCATCATCCTCCAAGCACAGACGGCACTCAGCGTTTTACGCTAGGCCGAGTTTATGAAGATGATAGTTTAGTCGGCAGTGCCCAGTATATAGGCCTGTTAGAGTTTTCAGGTTTATGCTGTTTAACTCTAAAAAGTTTCTTAGTTCTTGATTTCAAGGGGTATTTTATAAACGCCTTAGAATGAATTAATCCTGGTAATTCTTGCCAATACTGGAGAGTTTTCCTCATATAAGTGTAACAATGAAGTATTCAGTTCGTGCCATCACTGCCTAGTGCCTTTATATTTTCAACATTTTGAAAATATCACCTTTTGCGAAAATCATGGTAGAAAACGACAGCAACTAAACGTAAAACTACAATCAGACCAGTTCACACAAATCAGCATCACAAGATAGTACCTCCTGTAGCTAACATTGAACATCCAGAGCAATTTCTAGTTGAAGGCGGGCAAAAAGAAGATAACCATTGTAAGCAAAATAAATATAATAAACAAAAATTGGCAAGAAAGTTAAGAAACTTAGAACAAGAGTACGTAAGTGTTTCAAAAAATATCCCTGTTCCTGCAAGAGTGTTAAAACCGAGTTGTAACACCGAACAATGTAAAAAGTTTGGTAAACGGCAGTGTTTATATTACTGACAATGATCGAAGGAAATATTTAAGATGTTTAATTCTCTTGGAGACTTGCACTCCCAAAGAGAGTTTATAGTTAACCATACTCAGGAAGCTAATATCAAACAAAATACGCAAATGCCGAGTCTCGTAGACGAAAAACTATTCAGTATTTTTTATCGAAAGATAGTACTAAATATCAAGTATGTAAAACACTATTTTTACATACATTAGGAATCTCTGAACGTATTGTACGAACGGCAAGGATAAAGATTACTAAATATGGTACTGTTGAAAGAAATAAGCGAGGTGGAAGACAATCTCAAAAAATCATATATTGGGACAGAAATATTGGGGTTTTAATTTTCTTGAATGTTACGTGCTTTGATAAATATTAAAATATCCATAGTTAATATTAACATAACGGTGACGTATCTCCTGCTTCCCCATTAGGTTAGTCATATTTACAATCACGAATGGACGTATCTCATTTAGAATAAATATTTTTGCAATATTTCTAATACATATAAAAGGTATGACAGCTTATCAGTACACCTGACACATCAATACTTACGAGAGAAACATAATAACGCCTAAACAGTTTTTTGTTTTGTTGCAATAAGTTTCATAACTACACAAATTTAAATCGGCTATTCTGTAAAATTGCGAAATATGAGATACGTCGTTTCGTGATTGCAGCGACGGTATATTTTCTTTTAGTTTGTAACCCCTTTCGTCACAAAATGTTTGGGAAATATTCCAGTATTGAATTATTACTTGCCATATTATTTTTTACATGCATTTTCTTTAGTTTGTCTGATAATTTTTTCCACTAACGCTGAACTAAATCGTGTTTGGTTCATTTTTTAAAATTCAAGACAAAACTGGTGACAGATGTCAAAACCAGAAAACATGTACAAAAACAAATTACTACAAAATACTCTCAGTAGTATAATATAATTAGATTATTCTCACTATAATAACAATATAACTGAAACAAATTAAATACTTGATCAAAATACTGCTACATGATGGGAAATAAAAACATTAAAACATAATCTCGGAAACAGACTAACGTGTGTGGTAAACACGATTTAAATATCCACGGTCTCATATCCTACAATTTGTTAATATGTAGCCAATATAAATTGTCCACAATATGGCAGCTTACATGTAGGGAATATTTTATTAGTATTGAATCAGAAATCCAGATTATATTAAGAAATTCGTGCAGTAGGCATAGTAAACATAGTAGTGATACTACTATGCATACATAGTAAACATAGTAGTTACATATTGTGGTAGTTATGTTTATTATATACGGTTAATATGGTTAATGAGGGCTAACGTTTTCAGGCTCACCAGTTGACGCCACTGGTCGAGTAAGGTCATGTTAAAAGTTATTGTTAGGCGCGGGAAAAGTTTATAGTGTTTTATTATAATTATTTCGTACACCAGCAAATAAAAAACCTTGTTAATTGTGCCTCAGTGGTGTGCAGTTCCATTTTGTTCGGAAACAAAAGGCGGACATATGCTTCCCAGAGACAAAACTCGCCTAAAATAGTGGTTGATAGAGATAACTTTACTCCTTCGAAACATTCGTGTGTTTGTAACAAACATTTTAATCCTTACAATTATGCGTTACCAAAGGAGTCTACTACAGAAAATCGTGAGTAATAATCACGTACATTCGTTGTTTTAACCTAACTTTAATGACTTAAGACACTTCTGATAAGTACAATAATTTCCCTACTGAGCAAGTAAATTAATACTTTCCCCTTCTGCCATCATTGTGTTAAATGTTTTTCAGCTCATCCAGCGAGTTAGCCCTCATTGAATAGTTTCCTCTTTACCCCCAGCAGTGTAACTGTAAAACAAATGACATGACAATTTACTCATTTTTATACTACTACTACTACTACTACTACTACTACTACTAGTATTAATGGGGAAGCAAAACATCAAATCAACGAATAGTCTGGCAAATTGTGGTCTATTATTTATTAGTAATATTTTTAATTTTTTATGAAATGGGCGATTTTTTCTTTGACAGTTGGCGACAATGTTTTCTTTGACCTGGCAACACTGCTAATTATATTAGTTATTTTATTTATTTATCGGATTGAATATTTCAAACTAAAATATTTGAACATTAGTTTTAAGAAAAGTGCGGTAATCTAATGAAAATAAATTTTGTAGTTTTTAAAGTTTAAATTAGACTAAAATTCGAAAAACACATAATACGTAGTGTAGTACGGCAGGAACCGTGACACCAGTGACAGTGAAGTTTCTCTTGATTGTACATTTCCCCTGTAAGAAATGTCTTCTGGTTACACAACTCAACAAATATTGGAAGGTTTGGCTGTTTTAATAGAAGCTTTAACAATTTATAGACGTATACAAGGATTTCCAGTGCATCCTCAAGATCTTACTGATACGGAATTATTACTTCATCGGCTTCGAGCAGCGAGCCTTCTGCAAGTTAGTGTTTTTATTTTGTTTATTTACTTACTAAATTTTTTTTGCAGTATAATTTTACATAAACATGGTCATCTCAAAGTTTACTGAACAGTAAACTTTGGTTATGTTATAATATACATATGTATTTGTAAATAAACCGTCTCCAGCATCTCTTCCAGCACCTCGGTTCAGTAAAATTGTAGATTAGTGTTTTTTAACAAGTTTCTGGTAACAAGAGTCGTCTCTACATTCCCATAATATATGTACCTACCTGTGTATTTTATTTACCTAATGGTAAACTCCATTGTTATATTATTCCCCGATTATTTCAGATCTAAAAATTATACTTATTCATAAGCGCCGACTCGGTGAGGATACAGGGCAAGTATACTCGTAGCACAGCTATGGTAGCAAAAGTTGAGGTTATGGCCACAGCATAAGAAAACAATGCTGTGTTAGAGCAAAAACACACGGGCGTTAATTCAACGCGCGTTCCACGCTACGCTAAAGTAACGCGCGTTGCTTGCCATCCACACGAGATAATATAAATAATAATAATAAATAAAAGTTTATTTGGACTGCAATAATAATTTACATACTAACTTATGGTTACTACTAACAAATAAACTTAACAAAAGTCTAAAAGTATATAAATATATACTTGTCTAGACTGCACATGAAAATTTACAGATGATTTAGGACATTAAATAACTACTTAATTACTTATTACAAATATAAAATTATGTAATACCTATATTTTAGCATTTGCTCATCATTCCTTATTTAACTTATTAATAAACAAGGATAGCAATAATAATCAATACAATAATAAATACAAAATACATGGATCCTATACTAACTGCAATAATTGATTTCTAACATCTTATCTTATCTCGGGGAATTAAACTTTAGCGAAGAAATGTGTAAGCTAATAAATATTATGTATTTCTTGTCGAGTTAAAGTACCTAAAAAATTTTAATGTGTTTTTTAAAAAAACATATTTCGTGTTTGCGTTTTTTATTTGAGTAGGCAAATAATTATAAATTTTGGGCGCTAAATAGGTATAGCTTTTTGTCCTATCGCTTTACTCATACATGGGCATATAAATGTCGTATTTTTGTTCCTTGTTTCATAAACGTGTTCATGTTTTTTTGAGATGTCATATTAAAATGGGTTCTGATACTGGAGTGCATGAAAAATAGCTGACGTGGGTCCAATACATTTTCCTTAGGGTGAATAGGCATTAAGCGCGCGCTATCATTGTTAATTCAGCCATGGATGATGTAGAGCTCGTTTTGTTTGTTTATTTAAGTGCAAAAATAGTAAGAAAAAGAAGAGTTAGAAACCGAAAATGATGGGTACACCCTATTAATGAAATACGATATAGCGGGCGCATTCTACTGTCTTTTTCCTAGACTTCGAGAAGATGCCATAAAAATTTTTAATTATTTTCGTATGTCAATTGCACCATTTGATGAACTTTGTACCAAAATTAAAGACGGAACCGTACTTTAAATAGGTTATAACTTAACTAGCAACGAACTGTAACGCGCGTTAAATTAATATCGTGTGTATGCTCACATATAATACAACGTATTTGTACAACGCGTTGCCACGTCGAACGCGCGTTGTGGAGATAACAAGCGTTGTCATTTTTTTAACGCGCGTTAAATATGACGCGCGTTGTTCGTGTGGATGGCACAATATATTTCAATGTATTTCTACAACGCGAAATTTCAACGCGCTTGAATTAACGCTCTTATGGCCCTCATTCTACTCACATACCTAAAAAGATATACCACAATTACCACAGAACAGAAAAAAGAAAGAAATGCAAACCAATAGTAGAGGATAGAAGCAGCTGTGAAGTTTCTTATCTTATAGCGCCATCTAATTCGTTGGCAAGAACTAAATCAAATATGTAGATTAAACAGAGATCTTTCTCTGATAATAAATTATTCATTTATAAGGGTCGGCTTTTCCATTTCCTGTACTTTATTTAATTAATTAATTCCGAAGAAACAATTACTAAAATATTATTAATTACTGTTTCCATGGAATTTACCTACTAAATAAATGTAACAAGAAATAGAAAACCAGTCCTTAAAATGTAAATGGCAAAACATCTTAAAAATGTGTCTTCACCTTTTAATATATAATTACAAAATAAGAGTAGAAGGGAAAATAAACATTATTTTAGTTAATATTATTTATTTCCGAATCACATTGTAACAATTACATTATAATTAATATTGTTACAGCTAGATGACAAATATTCTAACAAATTGAATTACAATATATTAATAAACTTTAGTTAAACGAACTATCAAAAGACTATTACTTTATCTTAAAACAAGTATCACAATATTAAATATGTAGATATTTTATTGATATCACTCAGTAAAATTAAAACGGTTGGTAGGCTTTTTTTAATGTAACTAAATAATTTATCACTAAAAACAGTAGCATCAGAAGTCAATAATAAATTTCATAAATCTATCAAGACAAAAATTATCATTTGCTTTGCAGGCATATAAAAAAAAGAAAATAATTGATCTAAAGAGAAAAATCAATTCCAATAGTAATGAAATAAATCATAAAAACATAACATTTTTTCTAAGACAGATCGAAAAATAAATATATATATAGGTACTTCCTGTAAAAAAAAAGTAATCTAAATTATTTCATTACTGTGTGCAGACTAGCTGCACTGTTCTAATGTCAAACAACATAAAATCAAAAATCATAAAATGAATAGAAAATATAACAAAATTAAATTATAAATAAACTTCTTATAGAGTGGTTCCTCGGTTATGATTGCTTGCGTAAGATTGTACATGGAAACAAAAAATATATATCGATGCTTAAGAAACAATCTCATATCTTCATTTTGCCGCGCGCCAATATCCATTTGGCATGATGACGGTCTCGGATGCTAGGGCCAGGCAGGACTATTGCCTTTTTACCCTAGTCATCGCTGTAGACCTGGACCGGCCTCGTGCAGGGCGGGTTAACTTACTTTACGAACGGCCCCATTCACAAATGTGAGCGGTGCCGAAGATTTCGGTCAACCTCCCTGGGTCCTGGCTGATGAACCCTGCTGGCTAGGGCCTCTTCTGGCGCTCTTCTGTCTTCGTCTTCTTTCATCGCCAGCTTGTCACCCCCGGGGGTAGTCATCTGTCTGTCAGGGACTGTGTGGATATTCTGTGACTTGGGATTGACTGCCAGTACACAAAGTGTCAATTGACACATTGCCATCTGGATCGTCGGACAAGGTGAGGATGAACTGTGTAGCTCTAGGAGGTGAAGGCTTAAGTGCTTTCTTAGCACTTTCGTCCTTCACGGAGCCAGGGGGACAACGGACACTGGTCGGTTTACTGACCGGCGCCCGCAAGGTTTGTGGGAGGGTGGTTGGTCGTGTCATGTCTTTTCAGTGGGTTTGGTCCATCTGCAAGGAAAGGATTAGTTATACTTACCCGTTATCCAGTAACTGTACCTTCGGCCTCTTGTGCCTCGGTGCGTCGGCCGGATCATAGGAGGTGGCCTCCCTGATCAGCGGGTTCCTGTGCTCCTCAGCTAAGGTATACAGTTTCTTCGCTCTATCCCGGATGATTTCGGTGACTGGTGTGTACTCCAGGTCCCTGAAGATGTCAGCGTTTCTAACGTACCATGGCGCGCCCACCGCTGTCCTGATGGCCACGTTTTCCACGGCTTGGATCTTCTTCAGATAGGTCTTCGCTTGGTATCCCCATGCTACGGAGGCGTAGGTCAGCTGTGGTCTGATGAGTGCTTTGACTAGCAGAAGCTTGTTTCTTAGACTGAGCCTGCTCTGGTTCCCTACCATCGGGTAGATGAGAGCTCTCGTCCGCTTGGCCTTTACCACGATGGCTTCGGTGTTCTGTCTCCATGTCAGGCCTTTATCCATGATTACGCCAAGGTACTTGACGGAATCGTGCCATTGGATGTCCTCGCCGAACATGGAGACGTGTCCTGTGGGGGTTTCCTTGCGTCCTTTCCTGAAGAGAATCGTCTGGCTTTTCTCCGCGTTGACTGCGACTTTCCACTTGATACACCATTCTTCCAGAAGAGAGGCTGCCTCTTGGAGTCTTCTGGTGGCTGTTTCCGCTCTCCAGGATCTGGCCGTGACGGCCGTGTCGTCCGCGTAGAGTGCCATTGCGGTGCCTTCGGCCCTTGGGAGATCAGAGGTGAAGACAGCGAACAGATGGGGTGACAGCACAGAGCCTTGGGGGACTCCGGCTTCCATCGGTCGATACGTGGACACACAGTCCCTGATCTTCACTCGCATCTGTCTCCCGTGCAGGTATGATCTAACTAGTTTGACGAGTGCAATGGGATAACCCATACTCATCATTTTAGCTAGTAGACCATCGTGCCAGACCCTGTCGAAAGCCTTCGCAACGTCCAGGAGTAGTGCCGCCGTGACCTGTCTTTGGTTGAAACCTTTGGTGACTTCTTCGGTGATCCTGAGCACTTGGAGTTCCGTACTATGTCCTGTCCTGTACGCGAACTGTTCATCCGGGATGATTTGGAGCTCTTCGGTTTCCTCTTCTATTCTTCTCAAGATGACGCGCTCGGCTACCTTGCTCACAGCTGAGAGTAGGCTGATGGGCCTGTAAGAGGAGGGAAAGAGTAGTTCCTTACCTGGCTTCGGGATGACTATGACGTCGGCCTTCTTCCACCTGTCCGGAAAGTATCTGAGCCTCAAGATCCCGTTGATGATTCATTTTGCCAGAACTTGATTTAAGATTTTAAATCGATATTCATTCCTATGTCCAACAGTTCCCAATAGCTTGTATCTCCAAAATTAATACTGGTACTTAAAACTCTACTTAAATGAATACCTCGTTAGTTTTTTTCGTTTCCTGTAAAACTGGAGATTTGGAGATAAGAGGTATTGTTTGGAGATAAGAGGTATTGTTTCTTGAGCATCAAGATGTAGATTAGTCATAATCACTAAACTTTGAGTATATACCTGGCTGTGACTACCATAGTCACAGCCAGGTATATTCTCAAAGTTTAGTGCAGAATTTAAACAAATATAAGTCGAAAAACAGTGAAAGTAGAAAAAAATAAAAAATTAAGTAGCTTTAAATTTTTTACCACAAGATTCATTTTTACATATGACATTACATAAAATTTTGTTTCGTAAGTTCTTTAGATGATTAAAACGGTTCAAATTCCAGTGTCGGACCAAGACATTTTTTTTGAAAATATGTTTATCGTGTTGTTCAAGTCCTAAACTTAAAATGTTGAGTAGGTATTTAGACTTAATATAATAAATACTTTTCTAGCTAGCGGTATGGTGTTTGATGAACAATATGAAATAACAAAAAAAAAGCACAGTGACGATATATAAAATTGAGCAACACGATTACTTTAGGAAGCTTTATTGATTATGGAATTAAAAAGTAATAAAAAATAAAGTACATAATTACCTAAATTTCTTCTTTTAATAATAAGAAGGATCTTGCTCTACTAACAATTCTAAGCGTTCTTCACAGTGAACAGTTTTTCGCAACATTTTGATTACATATCCTGCTATATATGTAACGACATTTTCAATATAATCTGTGAGACTTATTAGTTTTGATAAAATATGGTAATTACCTATGATCTTGCATGCTATTAATATATTCATGATAATAATTATTATTTTTTCTGACTTCTTAAAGACCAACTTGCTGGAGTAAAGAATCTTTTTTTGAAACACCACCATTACTAACGGTGAAAATCGAAGTAGTGTCAACAACTCTACAATTTCCACCACTACCTGAAATATCTATATGTATTAACCAGTTTTTATAGGACCTCATAAATTGTAGAGATGATAGATTGTTATTCCACCCATTTCTTGACCTAAAAATATGATTTCACATTATTATTGACTTAGATAAACTTACCAATATGCTTTTTTGGAAAGACTAACCTTATTGAACAAAAACATGATGCCCATGAAAACATCATACCAACAACAATCCAAAATTTGAAGAAAAGGGTAATTAATGCTTTTAGAATTATTGCTTATAAACAGTAAAAACCTTATTCCAAACACGCATAGAAATGTGTGTCAATCAAAATGGGCAACATGTGGAGCACTTTTTTATAATATCTTCTCTTGAATTGCAAAAAAAAAAATTGTACTTGCATTTATTTTACTACAAATGACATGTTTATGGACGCAAAAATTTCTTCATCTTTCACTTTATATTTCGCGGCAGTGGGCGACCCCACATTGGTGTCGATGTGACGTGAAAAGCTTAATGTTTACTGTAGGAAACTACAGTTTCTTGTAATTGCTATTATATCGCGCGTAATACGGAATATAACGGGAGGGTTAACTTTGTTTCTGGCATGTCATTAGTTTTCCCTATGTCCTCTTATTAACAGTACCAAATTGGGAGCCAATAGTAACCATTCCCTCCAAGATATGTGAAAACTTAAAAAAAAATCAAGTTTCACCCTATATCTCGGTTATAAAGGTTTTGCGGGCCTAGGTTCATAGAAACTATTTGTGTTAAAATCATGTGTTCTATTTATAAATGGTGTAACCATTGTCCTTTTAAAACTCCGACATCCTCTATATCAAAAACTAAATCACTCGCTAAATTACTTATGATTGTTTTTTTCGTCAATTGGTTCTTTTCAGAAAGGTGCCAGACACTTAGTAATTTAAATTAAGATACAGCGGTCAGTCAAAAGTGCAATTTTTTTTAATAAAAAACACTGCAGCTAGGAAACGAAAAATATAGATTATCTCAGTTTGTGCCCAGAACGCTTAAATCGGTTTTTCTTTAACATTCTTCAGGCACTTTTTTTAATTATTATTAAGATGATTAATAATATTTTACTGGACTATCTAGTACGACAGTTATTGCCTGTTACTGAGGTACACCTACGTAAGACTCGTACGGCAATTACAAATAATTTTTATGTAAAAAGAACAACTAATTGTAAGAGTAGTACTATGAAAAGTTTGTTCCACAAGGCAATCTTCTTCCTCATGAAATTAAGGCCAGTAAAACTGTTCAACAATTTAAATCTCAACTTTTATATTTAAAGAAAAATACTTCTTAGTAACCTACGAGTAGTTAAGTTGTTCTCAATGCAATTTTTGTTTAGTTAAGTTATTTTCAATGATATTTTTATTTACTATTGTGTCTTTTTTGTATTATTATATTATTCAGTTTTAAAAAATTATAAACACTTTTTTTACTTGTCTAATTTTCACTTTATTTGTTATTTTACAACTAGTTTCATCCTATTCGGACATTTTCAAGTAAACTAAATTATACACAGATTTTACTTTAATTTAAATATAAACTGACCTGAATAGAGGGATGGGTCACTTTATGGTAGATAATATAATTCAAATTTGTACAGATGTTATGTTTTTAAATGTGGGGGTTTTCCAAGCTAGTAAATTATATTATGGTGTGATTTTTATTAGCAGCAGTTTATCTGAATAAGTTTAATAACGGAGAATTATATAAATCTATTTGGTCGTTTAATATGTTGTAATTTTTATTCCTATTTAACTTATTAATTTCTAACACTTCTAATAAATTAAGTTTTTTACTTTTCCCACAAATATGTAATATTTTAGGTTGATGGTCGTCAGTTATTGTATGACCAGAATCTGTTAGATGTTTATAAAAGTTGGAATGTTGTTTTTGTGTGTGAATATGTTCTCTATATCTTACTTCGAACGATCTCCCTGTTTGGGCTACATATGAGGCGTTACATTCTGGGCAATCTAATCGATATACACCACATTTTTTTAGAGATATCAGTTTTTTTGTTTTGCATTGTAAAGGTATCTGCCTATATTTTGGTTAGAACTAAAAGATGTTTTAATATTAAATTTGGAAAAAGTATTGCTAATTGAATAGGAGAGTTGACCTGAATATGGTAATGAAATGTATGTTTGAACTTTTTTCTCGTTAATAGTGGGATAAAATTCTTTCAAGAGGGACTTATTTTGTTTTTTATAGATTAAATTGTTGATTATATTTTGAGGGTACTCGTTATTATGTGCAATAAGTCTTATTGTGTCTAATTCTTCTTTTAAATCTGTCTCAGATAGAGGTAAGCTGAAGGCTCGGTGTGTCATAGATTGATATGCGGCTAATTTGTGGGAGAGAGGGTTATAGGAATTAAAGGGTATAGTGGCGTCTGTAAAAGTTGGTTTGCGGTAAATATTATAGAAAAATGATGTTTTATGTCTTTTTATAGTTAAGTCGAGAAAGTTTATCGATTTATTGTCGTTCTCTGTTTCTAAGGTAAAAGATATATTATTATGTGTGTTATTGATAAAATCGAGGAGTATTTTTAATTGTCTGTCTGTCCCTTTAAAACCTATTAGGATGTCATCAACATACCTGTACTAAAAGATAATATGTTTTTTTGATATTGGAGAATCCAATATAGATTTTTCAAGATTGTCCATGAATATATCGGATAAAAGGGGGCTAAGTGGCGAACCCATAGGGAGCCCTGTTTTTTTGTATAAAGATGTCCTCATTAAATTGGAAATAATTTTGATCTAAACAGAATATTATTCTGTCTTGTTGAAACCATACATCTACTATGTCACTATGTGTATTAATTGTATTTACTATCTTCTTTAGATAAATAAATGAATTTATTATTATTATTATATTATAAAAGCGACCCCACATATAAGATACAGTTTGGAAGAAAAAAATTTCCTTTTTTACTAAACCATAGCCAACTATGATTCCCATTTAAAAAATGGAACTTTATGCCATAACTCGAAATTGCACCTTTTTTTTTTAAATTTTCTCGACGCCACTCTATTTTACTGAAAAATGTAAATGTTGTTTTTTCATAACTTTACAAACAACCAAGTTATTGACATGTGTCTAAAAGTCGAAAAATCGAACTATTGTTTATAACTCGAAAACAAAAGACGATATCAAATTTTTGTTTTCGCCAGTGAATTTGTTTCAAAAAAACGAGATAGAGAATGTGTCTTCCATTTTTCTTTTTTGTATCTCTTGCAGTTACCGAGTTACCCTATACAACCATCGAAATTTGACCACCCTGTACAGTGTTTCGTTTTATGATTTGTAGTTGTTTTACAGGCTGACAAACTAGTTTTATCTCGGAAAAGTAATAGAACAGCCACATGTTCTCCAGTTGTGCAAAATGGCAATGGCCTTTGCACATGCAGGAATCTTAACAAACTACTTGCAATTTTTATTTCCAAGGCTCTGGCAACACCGTACCGCATCGGCCCTGATGGCTCTTGCCTTTTAGTTAGGGTTCAGCTTTGCTGGCGCCGAGACCGGCTCTTTTATATTATTATATTTTGTTTATTATTCCATGCTCATTTGTTTAGTCCAGTTAAAAATGAGCGAATTCAGCAATTTCATAGTTAAAAACTGCCAGTCGATAAATGTTTTTAAGTGTGTGTGTGAGTGAAGTGTGAAGTGTGAGAGAAAAGACGTTATTTATTTAAATTTTAAATGTACGAGTTTGTCAAGAGGTGAATTAAATATGAGCTGTGATATTCGTATAGAAGATGTTTTCATCTGTATCAAAGGGGTCCTCTGGAATGTTACAGGGGTAAGTAAATTGTTTTGAGGATGCCTTTGAAATAATCTTGTTTTGAGGATATACAGGGTATTAGGATATATTGGGGTAATTCGTAATGCAGATAGCATGATGCATGGGACTTAAGTCAGTCAAAATAATTTCAAAATATAGAATTGTAAGTAGGTATGTTATTTCAAACTTACATATTTGCAACATAAAAAATGTCGGCTTCTTTGACGGTGGTAAAAGAATTAAAGAAGCCGTCGTTTTTTATGTTGCAAATAAGTTTGAAATTAAATATACCTTAACTTATGTACAGAGTGATCATTTTAAATGCCTCATCGATTTCATTGTTTGATTTTTTACCTAGAAAAAAAATCCAAAATTACTTATCGATGGCTTAGACTGCAAACCGGCTAACTCCACTTTTTTACGGAATTTGAGATTTTGGTGCCATCTGCTAGTAAAAATAAAAGTCCATAGTGTGGTAAAGCAAATAACTCCAAGACATTAAGGTTTTCTTTAAATTTCACGGCACGTATACCAGCTATCTCCACGATATAAAATTTCAACACTGTAAAGCTTCTAACTCCTGTATCAGCAGCCATTTTCAATGTGCGAATCAACCAAAATAGTTCACAATTCTGTTATTAGCTGCCAATTTTCAGTTTAGAAGTTAAAATAATATATAAAAACATTATTATAAGTGCATAAATGTAAAAAAAATATGTGGATGGTTTAGTACAAATTTTACCTACTAATCGTCACAGGAACAGAAAAGATCCATCAGTATCGAGAAAAACTTGTTCTGTAATCTATAACTTAAGAAAAGGGGATGGATTAGTAAGAGTCTGTAAGACAATGTTTTTGAATACATTGTGTAACAGGGAAATGGTGCGTACTAAATTGGAAGAAATCATTGAAACAAAATGATGTTATTGAACCAAGCGAAGAAAAAGATTCGTTATTACCAGCTCTTAAAAAAATCAAATAAAATCAATCCTTTTACGAAAGAAAACAAAGCAATCAATGATTTTCTTAATAAATTGCTGACGATGGAGTCACATTATGGTCGGAAATCAACAGAAAAAAAATTATCTCTTATCTGAATGGCCACCGAAAAAAGCTCTCTACAACTTCTACGTGAAAAAATGGTGTAAAGAACGTAATATAAAATCCCTATCTGTATGTACATTTAATAACGCTATGGATATAAGAAACATCTCCTTATATCAGCCCAAAAAGGACCAATTTCAAATTTGTTATTCACACAAGTTGGGACACTATTCAAATGATCAACATGCCTTACATATTGAAAAGAAAAAAAGATGCTACAAAAGAAAAACAGAAAGACAAGGAAAGAGAAGATTATGTGTTCACTATGGACCTGCAAGCTGTTCTTTTATCACCACAATCCACTGTATCCAGTTTATATTACAAAACTAAGCTTTGCGTTCACAATTTTTGTTTATTCAACTTAAAATCTAAGGAAGGAACTTGCTATTTATGGAATGAATCAGAGGAGGGGGGGCTAAATGCAGAAGAATTTGCTACAATTGTGGTTAAATTTTTTTGGAAAAAGTGATACCTCAGTTGAAAAAAGAGGGCGACAGCAATAAAATAATATTGTACACTGATGGTTGTACATATCAAAATCGAAATGTCACAGTGAGCAACGCTTTACTTAATTTAGCCATGACAAACCATAGAACAAAAATTTTTTGAAAGTTGGTCATACTCAAATGGAGGCCGACAGTATGCATGCCATGATAGAAAAACAGCTAAAAAGGCATAAAGTGATCAATATCCCTACTGAGTACATTGATGTATGTATCAAGACTAGAAGAAGTCCCGAGCCATATAATGTCTACTACTTGACTCATGATATTTTTAAAAGTTTGATGTCGAATTTTTCAAGTCGGTACGGCCTGGGAAAAAAAAGGGTAACCCCAAAGTTACCGATGTGCGTGCTCTTCAATATAATTTTGATGGTGAAACTTTTTTAAATTACGATTTGATTCCTTCTGATTACCATGACTATTACGACAACGTTCCGTATGAAAATTAAGTTAGATTCTATAAACTGATCTATAGATCAGTACGCAAAGTGAGATTTTGTTTTTTTCTTTATTCTTAATAAGAACCAATATTTCGTTTGTTATTTTTGATAAAAATATTTGTTTAATGATATCTGCAAGTTACAGTAATATTGTTTAGAAATTAGAGAATAAACGTCTAACTCCAAAATAACTATCTCATTATTTTATAAAAAACTTCTAACTCCTTAATTATCTTAATAAAAAAGTAAAATATAAGAAAATTTTAATATTTTTCATTCCATTACCACGTCCTAATTTTAATTTTATAATAATATGGTGATTGCACCATACATTTAAAGTTTACAAAAGCTGTAAAGAGTTTTTATTGTCTCCTGTAAAATTTACATTTTTGGAGTTAGCAGGTTTGCAGTTTAAGCCATCGTTATGTTTTTTCTGACGAATCCAAATTGGAAAAGAAACAATTGAACGTGAAATAAAAAAGTTATTACACGTTTATTCGGGTAGAGTGCTCCGAGTTAAAAGGAAAATTTTAAGTGGTATAACTATTAAAACAATTTAAAAGTGTGTCATAGTGTTATGTTTAAAAGGACTAAAAGTGCATAGGTAGTTTATTTCAAGTGAAAACACAATAATCACTAATCAGTTTGTTTATATGAAACAGCAACAATCACAAATAGACAGTCCGACAGAGAGCTCTAAATGTAGTTGTAAATTTTATGCTACAATAGAAATTAGCGAGTTTAAGAACTCTGTTATACAAGAACATAATTCGTTTAGGAGGAAGCCAAATAATGGAGAGTGTGAGGAAGAAGCATCCAGAGATGAGTTAAACCTTGCAAAAAGTGAGGCCATTGTGACGAAACCGAAAGTTAATCAAGAGAGCAACAAGACCAATGAAATTATCAGGAAAAATTTGAAACCGGCAGAAGTGGAAGTAGGGATTACACACATGACAAATGTGCGATATGGTGGTGTGTTAATTAAATGTAAGACGTCAGAAGAGATCGAGAAAGTAAAAAAAAGTAAAAAAATTATCGATTAAATATACCAGAACAAAAGAATCTCTGAATAGAAATATTAGATATGGGTGAGGAAGATATACAGTGAAGAAGAATTAATAAAAAACAAAAGAAAACAAAATGATCATTTACGTCATGAATATATGGATTTAAAAGTTGTAATTATAAAAAAAAAATGAGAACGCCATATTTGGCGTTATCCAGCAGCATTTACAGTCATTATGGAGGAACAAAGTTTATGTATAGGATGATCCCCATCTTGTCGTGTGTTCGAGTATGTACAGCCCAAGTAACAACTCTAAGATACTTTTGATTTATTTAGGTTTTTAAAGTGCTTTAACATGTTCAATAAAATGATAGTGGTTTTAAAATTACCTTAAGATAAACTAAAAGTTCTTAAAGACCACTGGATTCTTATGCATAAGATTTAATGCACTCTTTAAATTAAAATAAAAAAACTGTTTGCTCCTAATGCCCTATTGATCTTATACTAGTTTTATAATACTCTGACATTGGCTATTTTAAAACTAATTTGCCTTTTAAAGAATTAAATAGCAAGTTGGTTTTAAAACAATCCATTTTGGAACAAATGGTTTTAATGTAGTTTTATGGAGTATCCTTGATGTAGTCATTAAAACCCATTAAGAAAACTATTTTATCTTAAGCCTATATGCTCAATGAAATTCCACATTAAATCCTAAAACATAATTTTTACTTAAATTAAGAATATTTTAAAGTTCAAAGGTTTTAATTTAGTCAATTTGATTAAAAGAAATGCCTGTTGGATTATTGATGACTTTATTAAAACTAATTCTAACCCCTCCATAATCGGAGAAAACACGCCATCTGCTCAATAAACTGATTGCTGATTTAGTGAACCAGTGCAGTCCGTGTACCTACTTAATGCATGAATGAAAACTAGAAGACATATTTAAAATGGAAAATATTAGTGACAAGTATTTTAAATTAAAATGAAGTCACTAAATCCAGCAATCACAAAACCGGCACAATTTTAAGGTTAGGGTTTTATACGCGCGCCAGATCCCTTTAAATCAATAAGGCCACGAGTTTGAACATATTAAAGCAACTCAGTTTTAAAAGGAAGAGTAAATAAATGTCTGGGAGAGTAATTGTACTTAAAGTGGTAAATAAAACGCTATTTTAAGTCTTGTAAGATTTAAAATTTTCTATTAACTTGCAATCAGTTTTTATCTAGACCACGCCATTTTTTATATAAGATACAGACCCGCCATGATGAATATTTTCAATAGCCAAAGAAAAAAAATATTATTGAAATATATGCGCTTTACATCCTCTTAAATAACTGAAGGACGGTGTGTCCAAACATGCAATTTAATAAAAAAAATGCATTTGGATGTTTAGATGCAAAATAAAAATTGGCGATATTTTTAAAAAATTTTTAGATAAAAAAAACATTATATTGGTGGCGCTCGAGTTATGTAGAAGTATTTTATTATATTTTGTCAGAAAAGTGCCATCCGTTGGTAATTTTTACCAGAATAGTTTGCATTTGAATATTATTTTTGATCAGCTTTATATGCGTTACGTTTAAAATATTACCACTCTGCCCCATTAGAGACTTGCCGTTGTTTTAACTATTTCACGCATAGAGTTGTCCGACTTTAAAACAAAATAAAACCCTTTTAGGATTAATTATAATGATTCTCAAGGCAATTTAGTCTGCTGCAATTTTATTTTAAATGCAAAACGTTTTAATACATAAATTTAAGGTTGCCTTGAAGAACTCTTTAAGAATATGAAATTAAAACTAAATGGTTTTTAATACAATTTTAAAATTTAGTCTTCAAGACCCTTTTAGGATGAGCCCTTTTTTGGCTAGAAGCTGCTTTATGGTGATCCTAAGCTTGTCTTGAAGATCATTTGGTTTTATTCGAAGTTTTATTATATAATTTTAAAGCGACCTTGGAGATCTTAATAAGAGCATTAGTGTTATCTGGGAGGGTTATTCATTATAAATTACGCACCCCTTATCATCGTTATTATTGCCTATAGAAAAAAAGTTTCAAATAAGTTGTGTAGTTATGAAGGAAATTTGTTCAAATGCTATCAAAAGTACAGTAGCTTGCAGATTTCAGGGGATACAAAAAATTATATTTTTTTTAAATGGGATACCCTGTATATTATTAAATTTTGAAATGATCCTTTGCTCCTGATTTCAAAAATATACCATATGTTACCCTACCATATACCGTTTTTTGAGTTATTAAACGTCAAATATCTTAGTTAAACTAGTTACTGTAAATATGGAAAAGTTAACATTATTAAAGTGAGCTTTGAAAATGACAACTATTATGTTTGACAAGTGACATTTCTTAAATGAAATAATCAAAATGGTTTACAGTGAGGAAGAAAAAGTCCAAATATTTACTTGTTATATAAAAAATAACAAAAATAAATGTGCAGGAATAAGAGAATATAGAGTGTTATATCCAAATCGGGTCATTTTCTAGAACACGCACTCCTGTGATACCACAAAACCAATTATACCGACACACTCTACACATCATCAGATGTTCATTGCACAGTGTCATATCTTATTCAAGCATCCCTAACTATCCTTAAATAAATCAATAAGATTGCAACACTTGACATTATCCACCCGGTATTCATTTATATGGCTGTCTGTGTGTGTTGTATAAAAACGCTGTCAGGAGTCGCACGACGTTCTCCGATTTTGCCACATTGAGATAATTCAACCAAGTTAGGGACAAATCCCTGACGTTTATTTTTCTAATAATGGCAGGTCAAATATTTATGTTTAGATTGTTACAATCTGGCAACGCTGTTGGCCGCGCATTTTATTAATTTCACCTGTTGAAATAAAGTACATCTATCGCGGGGATTCGCGTGAGGCTCCGCGAGTACGTTTCAGATAATTTTAACTTCATGTTGACAATGAATGCCGTTCACTAACAGAGCGGACCTGAAGTGAATTTATGGAATTTTTTTCCTGTTAATAAATAAATGTAATACATTCTTGTAGAGTTCGGTACACTTTGTCGCCGTGAACCTACTGCTCCTTACGCTTTTTTGTGATTTTTCTATGACGAATTAAATAGGGGAGGGGATGAAGTTATACTGCATGAGCGCTTTGCGAAACATTCAGTTACGATATTGTTAGTGATTGAAAAGGTTACTAATTTTTTATTTAATTTTTGAGAATGTACGTAGAAACTGGATGAGAAGGGCTCAACTGTGTGTGCAGGTTGGTGGTGACAATTTTGAACACTTATTGTAATATGGCAAAAAGCTCTTGCAGTATAACTTCATCCCTCCCTATTTAATTCGTCATTAAAAAATCACAAAAAAATGTAAAGAGCAGTAGGTTCACGGCGACAAAGTGCACCGAACTTTACAAAAATGTATTACATTTATTTATTAACAGGAAAAAAATCCATAAATTCACTTCAGGTCGGCTCTGTTAGTGGACGGCATTCATTATTACGTCGGCACCGTTTGTGCGGCATTTCAAACGGTGCCGACTTTCATTTTCCTCGAGATGAACGTTCGGCGCGTTTGAAGGGATTATGTTATTATTATTATAAAAATGCCATCGAAAACAAATGGCAAAAAGTAGTGAATCAATTATTATAAAAAACAAGGTCAATGTCATAGTCACCGAACCTATCTTAATTTCTTTTTGGCTGAGAGAGGTCAGTTAATAGGATCTCAAAATGGTGGAGTAATTTTATTTTTTTCTCGGAAACTGTAGCACATAGATTTTTTATTTTTTTTATATGAACTTACCATTAAAGGATCTACCGTCCCTTTAATTTAATAAAATTAGTTAGAACTCACCTTGTAGATATCGTAATAATGAACATGGCTGACGAGGTTTCAGAACAAGCAGAAGTTTTTATTACGAAAAACTCTTTGTTAAAAAAAATAATAAACAAAAGTTTAAAACTATAGTTAAGTTCATCCATGGACATACTTTATACTGTGTCCCATTTTTGATGGAAACGCCTAAATAAATTATTTGAATTCAAACAAATTGACAAATTGTTTTCTCCTAAAAATACACTTTGAAAAGAGGTATCTAATGCTACTGCTATCAAGTAACGAAATCAAATCTGCTATTTAAAATATCCAAATAACAAACATCAGAAATTTTGTTAATTATGTTTTCGAATAGTGTCACCCCCGACCGAGACGCAGACTGTTATATAATTGTTTAATAATGCAAAATAGCTAACCCGGACCCGCATGATTTGGAATACTTGCCAATTTTAATAAATTATAATATTACTCATCAGAATTAATTATATTACGGTGGTGCATTGTTAATTAAACAAACAAAAAACAATGCAGCATAAAAAGAGCTATCTGGGACAAATTTCGTAGAAACCGAACACCAGTTGTTCATCCTTCGGTACACCCTGAGCAATGTAAAGCAGGCTCATTTAGCATTATTTGTTATTGCATATTCTGAAAATTTGCACTGTTTAGCAAGCATGCAAAAAGTTTTATTTTCAGACGTCGCCTTCATATTATGCAAAAAAATTGTTATAATAGTCAGCGAGCTGTTGTCGAACCGTGACATCATCTGCTTAATGTACCCCACATTACAGGAAGCGTTTGAAATTACCCTAAGCAATATACAGAGTGCACACTAGCCGTATAGTGGTATAATTTTGAACTGGGTAAATATTAATGTCGTTCGTAAATAGGGAACTTGCACATTTTTTTTTACTTCATAAAAATGTTCTACAATACTAAAAAATAAGATATGCAAAATATGACGCCTTAATTCCCAATAATAAATTTGTTATAAATTATTAAAGTTTCGCGCGCGAGCGAACCGTTTCAAACAGGCTCAAAAGCGCGGGAGTAGTCGTGACATCACACCATACAATTTACAAGCGACGACGGAGATCCCAGCACTCGTCGCTTGATTTCATACCATTTTCGACTCAATGCACTAATGCGACATTTATTGCACTGAATGTATCTCTATCTCTTATTAATAACATGAGAGGAACAAGGAGCGAGATACACTCAATGTGCATTAATACGATAAGTCGAAAACGGTATCAGATAAATTTTAAGTGTATACTTAAAATGGAAACAAAAAACTCCTTATTTTAAATATTGCATTGTACCGTTGTGTAAGAATACTACAGTGAAAGTGCCAGATAAAATATTTATAATATTGCCAGAAGATAAGATTCGTCGATCAAAATGGCTAAAAGCGTGTAGAAGAAATGAAAAAGACATTTCACAGAGCAGTAGGTCTCTACATGTGTGTGAAGATCATTTTAATGTAAGTACATTATTAAATACTATATGTCTATCTACTAGTTTTTCGCATGCGGGCAATAAAATATTCCGAATTCCGAATTATTGAATTTTAATTAGGGTAGGATTAAAGAAAGAATGTGTATACAATGTTAGAAAATAAGATTAGTAGATAGAATGTAATTTAGTGATACTAAGTAAAGGTAATTTCCTGGTGCGAAAGTAAACAGCTATTTATTATTATACTCTTCGCAAATACGATTACGAAGAGTATATTGCATTTGATCGGGACATTTCTAAAATCGTTAATATCGCTCGCAGAGAAAAAATCATTTCGTTCGTCATCGAATTCTGAACAACTTTCAAAATGTCCGTCTGTTCATATGTCCGTCCGTCTGTCTGTCCGTCACGTTTCTTGTAAGCACTATAACTAAAGAAAGAAAAGTCCGATCGAATTGAAATTTGGGCTATAAGTTAGTGTTAGCTAGAGGAAGAAATCCATTGTTTTTGAAAAAAATCAAATAGTAAATAAAAAAGTTATAGGACATTTTATTTAAAAATATGAATCTACAGAGGGTTGCAATTTTCGGTGTGCTACTAAAATTGAAGTCATTTTCTATAGACACCAAAATGCTGTAAAATATACTACCAGAAATTTCGCCTACGCAGTCGGCATCATCGGGAGATGAAAAAAAAATTGAAAATTAAATATGTGATCAATATATTAGGTATTATAAGAATGAATCTTAGTTTATACTATAAAATATACTGCCACACGTTTCGCCAATACAGTCGGCACCATCGGGAGAGAAAATTAAATATGTAGTCAATACATTACCTCTAGTATATATAGTATATTGCAAATACCTTTCCTTTGCCCTTTAATTTATTCTATTCAAATCTTACATTTATCTATTATGTGAATGATAACACGACACAATCACTAATTTCCCTTGCCCCAAAACATAGTACGAAAATACCTACGATAGGTAATTATACATTTGCGCAGCATTTCCTTTGCAGCAAATGTCTTGTATAGAGACACTTTACGCATGTGCACAAAAAAAATCAAAAAATATAGAAGTGGCTGTTGTAAAGAATTACCCTAAATTCTTTCAAACATAAGACTAAGTCTGCTAAAAAATGCTTAGTTGCGACTAAGCATTTTGTAGTTATTTCTTTTTATTCCGTGATCAAGTCATAACTATTTTATGTTTATAAGTTATTTACAAATGAATAAACGTACTAAAAAAATTAAATTAAATTAACGTATTGTGATACAACTATCTTGATAAACTATTAAAAAACACCCCTACCACGTTTATTAGTGATCTTTTCCCTCGACTATACCGTACTATTTTTTATTGTTTGTAGGTATTTTTTGCACTGGCATAAAAAGTTCACTTCTGTATTGTTAACGCTTCAAAGTAGGTACGTTTACGTGAAATCTAAATCTAATTTATCATATTAAAACTGTTTTCTGAAAATGCCTTTAACTGAAAGGGAGAGGATTGAAATTTTAATGGTGATTAGTGTTGGCGATAGGATGCGGACCCAACAAGAGGTATGCAGATTATTCCATGAAACGCACCCAGATCGTGAACCTATTGCACAATCTGCGGTAAGCAGAATAGAGCGAAAATACAGAGAATTAGGACATGTGAGGGATGCACCAAAGCAAGGTAGACCTAAAGTTAACGAAAATATTCAACAAGACGTAATTTTGTCGGCAGTAGAAAATCCACATTGTACAGTGCTGGGAGCATCTAGGGATTTGAATATTGGAAAGTCTTCAGTGTCGAACATTTTTAAAAGGTAAAATACCATCCTTATAAAGTACGTCTCATCCATGAATTGGCTGAAGACGACTTTGACCGAAAAAAATGAATTCTGTGAGTATATGTTGGACCAAAATAATCGAATTAACAATTGCATTGCTAACGTTTTATTTTCCGACGGGGCAACGTTTTACTTGAACGGGCATGTTAATCGGCAAAACACCCGTTATTGGTTTCAGAAAACAGAAAAATCCACACTGGATGCAAGAATACCATACGCAACGACCACAAAAGGTCAGTGTGTGGGCTAGTATTGTGAGAAATACAATTGTTGGTCCATATTTTTTTGGTGAAAATTTGACAGGAGCATTGTATCTGAATTTCTTACAAAATACATTAATTCCTGATTTGTCCCAGCTTTTTAATGATTTTCAAATAGCCAATACTTTAGACAGCAGAATCTGGTTTCAACAGGATGGCGCACCGCCCCATTTCGCTGCAGCCGTGCGCGAGTTTTTACACAGAACCTTTCCAGATCGGTGGATAGGAAGAAGGGGAACAGTGGAATGGCCCGCTAGATCACCTGATCTTAGTCCACTAGACTTCTTTTTATGGGGTTACTTAAAATCTAAAGTCTATACCAACAGACCTGGCAATATCCGTGAGCTAAAAGACCGAATCAGGCAAGAAATGTTGAACATAATACCCGCTGTGCTACAAAATGTCAGAGACGAATGTATTGCCCGGTTAGGTCATTGTTTAGCGGTCAATGGAGAACAATTTAAACATTTATTGTAAATTGTCTTTTGTAAAAATACAGTAACGTATAACTTTCTAATTAAATTTTTATAAACATCTTTTGTATTGTTGCCCACCCTGTACCAATTTGAAGCAACTTGTGATACATTTTTGGAATCAGCTCAGCAAGGGACATCCGGAAATTGGGAAAAAAGTGGGGTGTTCCATTTAAAGAACCCGGTGATGACGTCATTACCCGAAGGTCACCCTGTATATTAAATTATTATTTGAAAAAACTGTAAATTAAAATCAAAAATCGACGTTCTTCGGGAATTTTCAATAATATTGTTTATTTACCTAATAATGAATTTATGCGTTACTTTATGGCCGCACTGTATAAAAGCTCTAGGTTAATTTCGAACACACTCCAGTTGTTAGTTGGTGCTGATTAAAAGACAGGCATGTGCTTGAGCTGTTTATCAAAGTTTAAATAATAAATAAGGTTTGTTCTAACAGCAGCCTCGGACCAGTTTGAAACCATCAGAAATATTCACTCAGCTGCCTCATATTATATACGCTAAGCTCATTGTATTTATGTTAATACATAACTGGGCGAATATTTCTGACGGTTTCAAACTAGTCCGAGTCTGCTGTTGGAACAACCTATAGTGTTTAGCTGCTAACTGTTTTCGTATTTTTGTTTACTATTTGTTAGTGGTAATATTTACTGTAAAATAAACAATAAAAAAAAATATCTGATGTGGCCAGCACATAACTTTCTTATACCAGTATATATCATCCTGATTGTTAAATTAATTAAATAAATGAAATTTAAGAAATAAAAAAAAAATAGTTTCGCACAACAATCTATTGGGCCACCAGGTACAACGGATCAGTAGTAAGTATCGTACCAAGTAATTCAGCCGCTAAACCATGAATCAGTGTTGCCAGATCATTTTTTCAGCTCAACAGTAGAAAGTCTGACAGGAAAGCAGTAGATTGCTATATGAAAAGAGCAGAATTTCTTTCATGTGACAGTATTTAAAAACAATACAATACAAAATATATGCTTCAACAAAAATTACATTTTTTTAATAAAAAAATAAATGAAATAAATAAAAAATTATAAACACTTTTTCACTTGTCTAATTTTCACTTTATTTGTTATTTTACAACTAGTTTCATTCTATTCGGACATTTTCAAGTAAACTAAATTATACACAGATTTTACTTTAATTTAAATATAAACTGACCTGAATAGAGGGATGGGTCACTTTATGGTTGATAATATAATTCAAATTTGTACAGATGTTATGTTTTTAAATGTAGGGGTTTTTCCAAGCTAGTAAATTATATTATGGTGTGATTTTTATTAGCAGTAGTTTATCTGAATAAGTTTAATAACGGAGAATTATTTAAATCTATTTGGTCGTTTAATATGTTGTAATTTTTATTCCTATTTAATTTATTAATTTCTAACACTTCTAATAAATTAAGTTTTTTACTTTTCCCACAAATATGTAATATTTTATGTTGATGGTCGTCAGTTATTGTATGACTAGAATCTGTTAGATGTTTATAAAAGTTGGAATGTTGTTTTTGTGTGTGAATATGTTCTCTATATCTTACTCCGAACGATCTCCCTGTTTGGCCTACATATGAGGCGTTACATTCTGGGCAATTTAACCGATATACACCACATTTTTTAGAGATATCAGTTTTTTGTTTTGCATTGAAAAGATATCTGCCTATATTTTTGTTAGAACTAAAAGATGTTTTAATATTAAATTTGGAAAAAGTATTGCTAATTGAATATGAGAGTTGACCTGAATATGGTAATGAAATGTATGTTTGAACTTTTTTCTCGTTAATAGTGGGATAAAGTTCTTTCAAGAGGAACTTATTTTGTTTTTTATAGATTAAATTGTTGATTATATTTTGAGGGTACCCGTTATTATGTGCAATAAGTCTTATTGTGTCTAATTCTTCTTTTAAATCTGTCTCAGATAGAGGTAAGCTGAAGACAGATTTAAAGATATATTTATTATGTGTGTTATTGAAAATGTCCGAATAGGATGAAACTAGTTGTAAAATAACAAATAAAGTGAAAGTTAGACAAGTAAAAAAGTGTTTATAATTTTTAAATCAAAATGGATTTTCACAAAGTAACTGAATCAACTTTTTGAAATAAATAAAATAATTTAAAAACACCTTCTTTCATTGCACAATAAATTTAGTAAAAATTGGGTGTCAAATAATTCGATTGGCGTATACGATGTAATAATGTAAGATTCACTAAACACTGAACCGAATTCACTAGCTGTTTTCGTTTGTACTGAAGAAAGTAATCATGATTTCCTTTCGTAGTTTCTGTCTAGGGAATACGGGCTCTATGTGCAAGGTAATTAGGAAACTATCAGAAGTACTAAAACAAATCGTGATTACTTTTGTTGATGAATCATTTGCATGAGCGAAAGCAGTTACTGGTTCTAAACGCACGCACGCTGGAACGAGTGAGGGGAAGCACCGGAGCGACATTACACGCGCAACCAGTTGGTTACAGAATTACAACTTACAACGGCAGACTGTCGACTGTCGCAATTTTATATTAGCACATTTTAAATGTTTATATTTACATTTCGCATTATTTTAAAAAGGAAGTAGATATTTATCAAGAACAGTATAACAGTATATACAGTAAGTTACAAAACAGTAGATCTACTGCTAAAACAAGTAGATCTGGCACCTCTGCCATGAATGCCTCCGGGAACGGGACTCTCGCCTCAGCTCCCTCAAGCTGTCGACTCAGCCATTCGGTAGGTCCGACCCCCGCATCCCGCGCACAGGACCTTCACCCAATGTGATGCTAACATGATGTAAAAAATCATTCTATTTAATTCTTCACTTACCTCAATTAAATTTTAATAACGTACCTTGAAATGTTTCATTAAAATTTTTTCAATAATTAATTATCAGCGCCATTCGATACTGTCAATAATAATTCATGTCATATACCTATTTTAATAATTTCTTCTTATTAACATTGACATTTTTGTAAGTAAATTTTACATTTCAAATGTCAAACTGTTAAATTTATTCTAACCACATTTTATGAGGTCAAATGTGTAGAAAATTTCAGTTTACATCAGCTTTATTTAAGTACTTGGAAAATATATTTTATTGGCTTAATATAGTAGACATGATTTATAATCTTTCATCATGAATATATTTTTTTGTAAGGGCAAATACAAAAAAGTTTGGGTCCCGTAGACATTTTTTCATTTGACCAATTTTGCTCATCATCGAATTTTCATAGTTTTTGGCCTTTAGAGCAAGTGTACCAAAGTTTAAAGCTTTATCTCAAAAACTGTTGCTGTTATCGCGATACTACACACATGCAGACAGATTTTTTCCATAAAGTTGTTTTTTCATTATAATTCGTCAAGAATCGTCCAGAAATGTAATTAAAATTTTTAATTTTTTCCCGAAATTGTACTTTTTTCTTCTTTCATTCATTATGTCTTTTCTGGTGGTACCACATTCACCAAATTTAATGTCAACTAAAATGTTGTTGACAATCTTAACTGCCAAATTTGGGTAGTCTCCCATTAGTATTTTTTGAGTTTACTTGGATACACACACGCACCGACAGACATTATTCGGAAAATAGTTAAAACGGATTCAGGAGGGTTCAAATCGTATATATCAATCAAAATCTCGAGGTCGAAAAATATCACGATTACTATGCTTCCTTTTCTTATATTAGGTATAAGAAAGTAAAAACCGTAAATAGTGTGTAGTGCCCGAGTGCAAAAAATCTCTGACAACGTCAGATTAAATATTTATTTATTTTTAAGTTGTTGGGGTAAGGTTGGCAGAAAGTAGAAAACCAAGTATTAGTTAAATAAAATCAGACATGTTGCAAAAACTAAATTTAATTAAAAAATATGTGTTATCATTGTTATCAAATACAAAGCATCATAACAACAACGTCAACTCCACCACTATCCTATAACCCACGCTTTGTATGTAACAGTGCGAACACTGTGTCTGTGTGTAGTTTGTTACGGGTATCAGTTTTTATGTTATTAAAACTACTAGAAATTCTTTCAGCGGACGCGGTTGAAAAAGGTAAAACCAGAAAAAAGATTTATAACGACTTTTAACTTTTCAAACTTTACATCTCCTGTCGCCGTTTTAAGAGCAAAAACATCGCTTCAATAAATTTCAGCTGGTCTTAATGGATCTAAATTTAAATCTTGGTAATCAAGAAGGTCATGTTCCTTCCATTCGTTATCAAGCTTTTGTAAGTCTACAAAGTTTTGTTGAATAGGAAATCTGTTGGTAACTTTATTTAAGAGATCTGACTATACCACGTTTCGAACGGCTAGTGTGCAGTCTCATATATTGCTTAGGGTAATTTCGAACGGCCTTCTGGAGTCTAGTGTAGAAAATAAGAGAAACATTATTGTTGCTAAATAGCGGCGGCAAGTAATGTGACTGTATTTAAGATGTCTTTATGAAATATTTGTTTATTTATATGATACTATGTTTAAGATATCTTTATGAGATATTTGTTTATTTAACTAAATGAGTAAAGTCACGTAGGCGCCTCAGCGAATTCCAATAAGGGAATAAGTCGGGCAGTTGATGTTTAGCTATCGCTAAATAATGTTTTAAATCGACTTTTATAAAATTAATTAACAGAAATATAATTTTTGGGTGAAATAGTGGATTTCTATTTTTATTTCTAACACTAGAGGCAGTAGGTCTTTATTCTATCGTGAATTCGGAATGAATGAATCACAGAATTACAGATTTAAAATCAAACTATGTATGTTATATATTTCATGTCAATGACACCATTCATTAAGACACATGGTTAACTCTAAGACCATTACTCATTTTCTTTAGTTTGTTTATACAACGATAATATTCAGCTCCGTTTCATTTTTGATTATTATATTACTAGAAATATCAACATTAAATAGGTACCCGGTTTTACCAGCTCCCATTTTTTACCCAATGTCTATATCGAAATACCCAGTTTTTGGGTATTTACCCGGAAATCGGCAACACTGCGTCCTCTACCTAGCAATATATGATATTATAATGTTTATGTTATTGGTTCTTAGCTTAAACATTCACAAGTGCGCTATTGGCCTTTGTTTCATATATTCTCCCAAACATTCCTGTGTCTAATCACACAAGTTTTAAATAGTTGAGAGTTCGTGTATTTTGACACATCCTCAGGACTATTAAATTAAGTTTTCCTCGTAAAGGTATATATTTTTAAAAACTTAAACATAAGCGTGAACAATAAATAAACATAATATGTAAGAAATATTATAAGCCCGATGTATAGAGACGCCGGTAGGCTTATTCCCTAGTATAATATTCCTACAATTTATGACTGTTTATTGTTTATACTTTTCGACGGCTGAGGCTGTGACCGAGAATATTAGGCAGGCATAGACATTTTTACACACAAAGGGACAGTCAGATTGAGAACCTTGTAAAGATGTGTTGTAACGAGTGTTAATATATATTTGTTCTTTGCGATAATATTAATTAATTATTTCTCACCCTTACAAAGCAGCGGTGGGATAACTCCTCCTATTTAACTAAAGTATTTTATTTGTCGCACGCTACATAATATTTAGTTTATTTTGTTTAAGTGTTGAAAAGACGTTTTATAAAATAGTGACAAAATGGGACGCTCTAAGAACAGGTCCGGATCCAAGAAGAAGGGTAGTGATAATGAAAAAAGACGACGCAGTCCATCCTCAAGTTCGAGTTCTTCGGAAGAGGAAAGTGTACGGTGTAAGTTGAAGCGTTTAAAGAAATTAGAAAAGTACGTTTCTAAATTGCAAGGTGCTGGTGCTTCATTATGTGATGAAAGTGTTATACCCCCGTTTGATCCGCAAAGTGAACAGTGTGTTGAAAAATGGGTAAATCGTGTTGATGAACTAGCAGAAAGTTATGGATGGAATAGTGCCACTGTTGTCAAATTGGTTGCTAGCAGGTTTCGAGGCATGGCGAGGCGTTGGTATGATATGCAAGATCACATGCATCCTGATTGGAAGGTAATAAAAAAACAATTAATTAATCAATTTAAAAAACCGTTGCCGTTTGGGTACTTATTGCGGGAGGCAGCTTTGTATGAAGCCAAACCAGGACAAGATTTATGTGAGTATTGTTTTGACAAATTAAATAAATTAAAGGCTTTACAAATCGATATACCCGAGGAGTATTTAGTTGATGCTGTTATATCGGGATTAAAAAATGAAAACATACAACGGGCAGCAAGATCAAGTAGAATTTCAACTACTAGTGAATTGTACTCATACCTTAGTACTCAGAAGAATATCCCGTCAAGTAGTAATTATAGTAATTATCAGAAAAGCATTCGTAATGAGCGACCTCCTAATTTTAATCGTCCCAGTCAAGCTGCTGGTTTTAAGAACGATTCAATAACTTGCTATAATTGCAAAGGTCCACATTATTCAAAATTCTGTCCAAAACCTAAGATTGAATGTTTTAAATGTAAGAGACTGGGTCATAAACAAAAGAATTGCACATTCAAAAATGAAAAGTCTATTAGAAAAGAGGCTGTTAATGAAGTCAGAGGCAATAATGTCATAAATCCTTATATAAAAATAGTTGCTGTGAATAGTTTAAAGATTAAGTGTTTGATAGACACCGGTAGTTCTTGTACAATTTTAAGAAACCGGATTGTCCAGATGTTAAATCTTGAAGTTACTACAAATGATAATAATCCGATGTTGAAGAGTTTCTGTGGTAATTTAACTGTGAGTCTAGGAGTTGTCAAGGTAAAATTAAGAATTGCTGAAGCTGATGCTGATTTAGATGTTGTTGTTGTTAATGATAATCAGATCGCACACGATTGTATAGTGGGACGCGATTTTCTGGATTTACCGCATATTCTTTTGTACAAATTTGGAAATAATGTTATTATCAAACAAATGGGTGATATGAAGTTTAAGAGTGAACTGACATGTTTTGAAGTAATGCAGGATGGTAACTTAGAAATTACTATAGGAAACATTTCGGAAAGCAATAAGTTAAAATGTAAAGAGCTTCTAAATGAGTTTAGTGATAGGATTGCAACTTCTTTAGCGACATTGGGTAAAACTAATTCTGCTAAAATGGATATTAGATGTGTTTCCGAACAACCCATTGTATATAGTCCCTATCGACTTTCAGTAGCAGAAAAGTCTATTTTAAATGACATTATTGAAGATTTGTTACGAAACAATATTATTAGGAATTCTGAGTCTCCTTATGCCAGTCCTGTGTTATTAGTCAAAAAGAAAACGGGAGATTACCGTATGTGTGTCGATTATCCAACGATTAAACGCTATCACTATAAAGGACAAATACCCATTGCCATTAATCGAAGATCAAATTGATAGATTAGGAGGCAACAAATATTTCACGGCTTTAGATATGGCTTCTGGGTTTTATCAAGTGCCGGTAGAAGAAAAATCTATTTCCAAAACTGCATTCGTGACCCCAGACGGGCACTACGAATTCCTAAGAATGCCTTTTGGGCTGTCCAATTCTCCTGCTGTTTTTCAGCGTTTGATGAACACTGTTTTGGGAAAGTTGAAAAATACTGTGGCCATCCCTTATATTGATGACATTATAATACCTTCAAAGACTGTAGCTGAGGGTTTTCAAAACTTACGGCTGGTGCTAGAGGCTTTAAGAGAAAATGATCTAACATTGAAACTTAAGAAGTGTTCTTTCTTCCAAACTCAGATTAACTATTTGGGACGTGAAATTTCAGCAGAAGGTGTTCGACCTGGGAAAGATAAAGTTGATGCTGTTATGAAAATGGTTCCTCCAAAGACAGTTAAACAAGTGCGTCAATTTTTAGGGCTTGCGGGGTACTTTCGGAAATTTATTAAGAATTTTGCAAGGATTGTAGGGCCCATCTCGATGTTAACTCGTAAAAATACACAATGGAAATGGGGAACACTGCAGCAAAATGCTTTTGATACCGTGAAAGATATGTTAACATCGAGACCAATATTAGCTGTTTTTGATGCTTTATTGCCAACGGAACTTCATACTGATGCGAGTTCTGAGGGATTTGGTGCCATACTCGTTCAGATTAAGGGCGACAATCAACATGTCGTTGCTTACTATAGCAAGCAAACAACAATTGATCAAAAGCGGTATCATTCCTATGAGTTGGAAACCATGGCTGCAGTATTTGCATTACGACATTTTCGAGTTTATTTACTAGGTTTACAATTCACCATTATAACAGATTGTAATGCATTACGTACAACTTTTTCAAAAAAAGACTTAATTCCTAGAGTAGCGAGATGGTGGTTGGAAGTACAAGAATACACATTTGATATAAAATACAGACCTGGCCAACGTATGAGACATGTTGATGCTTTGAGCAGGAACAGTATAGTTGAGGTTAATAAAGTAGATCTTACTGAAGGAGATTGGGTCCTAGCAGCTCAAATGCAAGATGAACAATTAGTACGTATACGAGATATTTTAAAAGAAGGAAAACCAAATTCTCAATCGCGTAATTATTTTGACGAATACGAGTTGAGGAATGAAAAGGTTTATCGCAAGTTGCCTGACGGACAAAAAGTTGTGGGTAGTACCAAGACCTGCTCGTTGGCAGGTTTGTTTTTTGTGTCACGATAAAAATGGTCACCCAGGAGTAGAGCAAACAATTCAGAGGATTAAGCAAAACTATTGGTTTCCCAGAATGAGACGTATTGTGACCAGATATGTAAACGCTTGCCTTAATTGTGCGTATTACAAAGATTCGATGAGAAAACGACAAGGAAAGTTGCATCCTATTGAAAAAACTGCTATTCCATTTCACACCATACACGTTGATCATGTTGGGCCCTTCGAAACTAGTGCAAAAGGGAATAAATATATTTTGGCAATAGTGGATGCATTCACCAAGTTTTCGATATTTGAACCGGTTAAAAGTACCAAAGCTAAAACGGTAGTAAAAGTGCTAGAGGGAGTTATGTGTTTATTTGGAGTCCCTAATCGGATTATAAGTGACCGTGGGAGTTGTTTTACCTCAAAAACATTTCATACATTCTGTAACTCTTATTCAATAAAACACATTTTAAATGCCGTAGCAACGCCACGTAGTAATGGACAGTGTGAAAGATATAATAGGACATTATTGAATATGTTAGCCACAACAGGTGCAGATAAAGACAGTCGTTTATGGGATACGCTTGTGAAACAGTGTCAAAGTGCGATGAATACTTCTTTTAATAAAGGCATAAACACAACTCCTGCACAAAGTCTTTTGGGGTACCAACCTTGTAGTACTGCTGAAGCGAATTTATTGCATTCGATTCAAGATGAATTAGACCGCGTGGATATTTCCATTTTAAGAAGTAAAATGAAGGAATATATAAGTGAAGATCAAAGAAAACAGAAGGAACGTTATGATCGGAATAAAAAGGATGCAAGAAAGTATCAAGAAAACGATTTGGTACTTGTTCTTGTTACAAGTGATGCGAATTCTGGATCTAGTAAGAAACTTTTGGCCAAATATAAAGGACCATTTAGGGTATCCAAGGTACTATTTAATGATCGATACGAAGTTGAAGATTTAAGAGAAGGTGTTAAACGTTGCAAGACAGTTGTTCCTAGTGAGAATATAAAGCCGTGGGTGGTTGTGTGTCGAGACGAACAGTGTTAATAGGAAGTGAGAAGGTTGTAGCCTTCGTATGTGGGTTGTAGCCCAATATAATGTTTTAGATAGAGAAGGTTGTAGCCTTCGCATGTGGGTTGTAGCCCAATGTTTTAAGTGGAGAAGGTTGTAGCCTTCGTATGCGGGTTGTAGCCCAATGTTTTGATTGGAGAAGGTCGTAGCCTTCGTATGTGGGTTGTAGCCCAATATAATGTTTTAAATAGAGAAGGTTGTAGCCTTCGCATGTGGGTTGTAGCCCAATGTTTTAGGTGGAGAAGGTTGTAGCCGTAGTGTGTGGGTTGTAGCCCGATAAAATGGTTTAGTGTCAAAGTGAGAAGGTTGTAGCCTTCGTGTATGGGTTGTAGCCCAATGTAACGGTTCAGTTAGGGTAGAGTGCAGATGTGGACTGTAACTTAAGGTAGTATTGAACTGTGAAAATGTTGAAAACATCATAGCTATTAAGGATAGTTTGTAGTTCTGTAGAAATTTCAAATAATGGCTATAAATTCTGAGGTTATCACATTAGTAATATGTTATGTAATTGAAGTTCATTTAGATTTGGGTTCCAGTTTAAAAATTATGTAAGAGTATTGTTAGTGTATGTGGTTGAGGACATCCACATGGCAGCATGGCCGAATGTAAGAAATATTATAAGCCCGATGTATAGAGACGCCGGTAGGCCTTATTCCTAGTATAATATTCCTACAATTTATGACTGTTTATTGTTTATACTTTTCGACGGCTGAGGCTGTGACCGAGAATATTAGGCAGGCATAGACATTTTTACACACAAAGGGACAGTCAGATTGAGAACCTTGTAAAGATGTGTTGTAACGAGTGTTAATATATATTTGTTCTTTGCGATAATATTAATTAATTATTTCTCACCCTTACAAATATATAATTATAGTTCCTGTAACAAATCTTATTAATCTGTGCATTAGAGAGAATATTTTCCCAGACGTGTTAAAACTATCAAAAGTCATACCAATTTATTAAAAGGGTTGTAAGGACAGCCCATCAAATTACCGACCAATCGTCATTATTCCTTTCTTCGCAAAAATCTTGGAAATAATATTAAAGACGCAAATCACTTGCTATTTTGAGGAAAATAATTTATTTGACCCACATCAATTCGGTTGTAGGGCAAAGCATTCCACAACGATAGCTATAAACTCTTTAATTAAAATTATCAACGAGGGCTTTAAAGAGGGTTTGTTAACGTTTTCACAATTCTTGGATCTGACGAAAGCTTTTGACTGTGTGTCACATAGAATATTAGTTGATAAATTGCACTTTTATGGCTTTAGCAACAGTAGCGTTAACTTATTAAATTTCTACTTAACAAACCGCTATCAATATGTATCTTCCCAAAATATAAATTCAAATTTCCTTCCTATAAAATACGGAGTCCCCCAGGGATCCGTATTAGGACCGACACTTTTTCTGATATATATAAACGACCTGCCAAGTGATGCAAACATTGTTCTATTTGCCGACGATACTACCATAACAAAGTCATTTGAATATGTAAAGGATTTAATATCTGAAATAAATTCAAAACAGAATATAGTTCATGATTGGTTACTAGCTAATCAGTTAGCACAAAATGACTCCAAGACTGAAAATGTGGTATATACTCTAAAGAACATAGATAGTGACTTAGGCTTTGCTAATGAGGTTAAATTTTTGGGTGTTCACCTTGATAAAAGACTGGCATGGGAATCGCATATATTTGCAAAAAAGTTTCCAAAAACATATATTTACTGCGCAATCTTTCATGCGATGTCTCAGAAAAAACATTACTTACCGCATATCATGGCTTAATTCACTCAGTCATCTCTTGTGCCATTTTGATCTGGGGGCATTCATCTGCTAGCAGAGCAGTCTTTGGTATCCAAAGAAAAGCAATTAGAATAATATCCGGCGTTAAGTATAGAGATGACTGTAAACCCGAATTTGTTAGGTTGAGTATTCTTACATTACCATGTGCCTTTATCTTACAATCACTGTTATATGTAAAAGAGAATGAGGGCAGTTTCACTACCCACAGTGAAATTCATAGTTACCAAACACGTAATCGGGACAAAATAAATATTAACTATTTAAGATTAAAAAAACGCAAAATAGTACAAATTACTATGGCATATTATTTTACAATGTGTTGCCAGCGCACGTGAAGCAACTTGACTTGAACAGGTCTAAAACTTCAGTTAAGCATTTTTTTGCTCAGAAATGCATTTTACTCACTGATTTTAATGACTGGTGATATCATATATATTTGACAATTGTGTGTGTATTATGCTATATTATGTTATTGTGTTATATTCTGTTATATTATGCACTTATATTTTATTATTTATTACTTCAAAATGTATTTTTATTTATTTATTTATATACTCATTTCTGTTTATATTAGTGTCAATGTAATCTATGTGTCTGCTTTTATTCTTGTACCGCTCCTGACTTGTGTAAATACTCTGTGTATTATAACACACCAATAAAGATTATTATTATTATTATAATCAAGAACAGTAGTAATTCGAACAAACACCACTGACTAGAATGAAAAGCTTCATTTTAGTTGTGACAAAGAGCTATCGATATATGGTCGATCTTTTAAGCAGCAAAACGACAAAATATTACTTTTCGACTGTGTTGCGTACAATATTTTTTCTACAACCGTCGTCCTATTCTCAAGAACTTCTTAACTTGACTGTATGTATGGAAAATAAATTTTATCAAAAATACCTTCAATTGTCTTGAAAATACGATTTTCAAAATGTTCCTAAAAAAATCCCAAGAAAAAAGTTTTTACTGGTAAGATTTATTAAAAATAGGAAAAATAAAAGTATTTTTTATACAAACTCAAAATGTATCACAGTATGTTTCAATCAGGTACATTACTGAAAATTGAAACCTATAGCTACACTCACATGCAAAAAAAATGCAACATATTAATATTTGGTAAGATTTGAGATCTCTAAATTTTTTTATTTTTTGTTCAATTTTCATAAATTTTTTAGCAAACTGTAAATAAAATGACTAATTTCTACTTGCATATCCAGTCTTTAGAGTGCGAAATGAACTTGGCACCAACAGTTTACTTTAAGAACTTTTATTTTTTTGACGAGGTGGCTTTGCTCGTTGTTGCCCTAATGTCAGTTTGACAGTGATTTTTTAAGGTTAGTTAAGTTACAGTTGAATTGGTTTGTTTTGAAGTTGAATTGAAGTTTGCGTAAATAAATTTTCTTATTTTTTTTTCTTTTTATGTAAGTTGCAATAATTGCTTGTTAAAACTAAACAATATATTGTTGCCTTTTCATTGCTAGATTCATAAACTAAGCTGTCAAAAAATGACATTTCTTAAAGTAAACTGTTGGTGGCAAGTTCATTTCGCTCTTAAAAATTAACCAGTACACTTAAAGACATGAACCAAAAAACAAAATGTAGGAAAGGAATGATTTTGAAAGAATTTGGCTACGAAATTATTCCACAGGGTGTTGTAAAATTAGGGTTATACAACAACCTTTTAATTAACCCTAGTACTTAACAAAAGCATTGCAAGTTGAAATTAGTCATTTTATCTACAATTTGCTAAAAAATTTATGAAAATTGGAATTAAAAATAAAAAAAATTAGAGACCTCAAATCTGACCTAACTTGTTGCGTTTTTTGTGCATGTGAGTATATAAAATATGCAAGTATGACCTACCTACCTTACTGAGACCAACATAAAAATAGTTTATGTATTTGTGTTAAGTTAACATCAGTCAGTCAAATTTGTGTTAAACATATAATGTCCTCTTTGATCAACAGAAGGACGTGGTCGATTTTTTTTAATGTCTAATATATTGTTCAAACTTATATCTTCGATATCTGGGAAAAGGAAGACTTCACCTTATTTAACTTTTTCTTTTTCATAAATTTTATCACAACGCAGTTATTTTCTTCAGTTTCATCTTCAGTTTCCAGTAAGAAGCCTCTATAATGCCCGGCGTACGTTTGTGTTTACCTATAGGTGTAACAACCCGGGGTTGTTATGTAATTGTTCTCTCAAAGAAGGATGGGTGTTAGTCGGTGGTTACTAACAGTTTGAATTGGACTATGAAAGGAAGTATTTGTTGAGTCCACCCTGTATAGTGTAGGCCTAGCATTAAAGAAAATTATTAATTACCGTTTTTATTTTGGGTAGATATAAGGGAAATAAAAATTTGGGAATATCAGGATAAAACTGACCGAGTAGAAAGTTTTTTATTTTAAAGTCATAAAAAAGATTTTTAATGGAAAATTAATTTAAATAACTGTTACGGTTTTGTTAGACAGGCCGGGCGGCGGACTTGAAAGAGATAATTTACAACGAAAGTAAAGGATGTTTATATTTGCTTAAGACGTTTGGCGACGCTGATAAGTTCAGGAAAAATTCGCAGCAAGATTTCTGTGAAATCCGAGATAACAAAAGCGCTGAGTCAATGTGAACCACAGAGCTAAACGGCGAAAAACATGGTTGCCACATACCATTTGGCTGAGAGTCCGAACAAAGAACGATAATGACGGCCTCGTGGGATATGGCAACTTCGGGCAGCTAGTAATAAAATTTGAAAACGGGACTAGGAACGCCACCTAGCGGGAATCGCGAGCGCACTGTTCCGCGATTGGTTCTTTTAAAATAAGAACTGGGGGAGTAGGGATTTAGGAGGAAAAAAAAGAAATTGATGAACAGAAATTAAAAAGTAGGGGATTCCTGTTCGAGAGACGGGCGAAGCCGGACACAGGAAAAAGTCGTCGGACGCGAAATAAATAATTACGAGTAGTGAGTGATAAAGTTTTGGGTTACGGTTTTATTTTGTTGGAACCGAGATTAAAGGGATTCCTGTTCGAGAGACGGGCGAAGCCGGACACAGGGAAAAGTCGTCGCACGCGAAAATAAAGAGTTTCGAGTTATAGGTGATCACGTTGTTTTTTTTTTGTGTAAGCGCCAATAAAAACAACACAACCCGGTGAAATTATAAATAATATATTAACCACAGAAATACACTTTTAAATAATATATGATTCTTATTTGACGGTCTCTAAATGAATGAATCCTCTACGTTGCTAATATTTAGCCCGTGACTGCCAATTTATGCTGAAGGCGCCCATCGGATTCCTGTAGCCTAAACATTGGGCCTCACAGCTAGCCAGAGGCGGGGAACCATTATTTTCCTTATCTTATGCCGCTAACAGTCGGCCATCCTGATGACACTGATTGCCCTCAATCAGCTCAGAACTGAATCCAGAACCCTGTTAAATATCACCAAAAATTACCTCAATGTCGGATTGAATAAAAACATCAGCATATGCAGAGCATGAAAATGTTAGGGGTGCATGCATGAAAGTTCAACTGTTAGTATTTTGAAAAGCATCAGCCAAGCATCTTAATTAACTAAATCATAGTCAAGCATCTATGATGAATGTGGGCAAACATCCACGTGAAAATATGTAACTCATAGGCAAACATCTATGAGGAGTGTGGGCAAACAGCCACGTAAAAAATATGTAACTCATAGGCAAACATCTATGAGGAGTGTGGGCAAACATCCACGTAAAAAATATGTAACTCATAGGCAAACATCTATGAGGAGTGTGGGCAAACATCCACGTAAAAAATATGTAACTCATAGGCAAACATCTATGAGGAGTGTGGGCAAACATCCACGTAAAAATATGTAACTCATAGGCAAACATCTATGAGGAGTGTGGGCAAACATCCACGTAAAAAATATGTAACTCATAGGCAAACATCTATGAGGAGTGTGGGCAAACATCCACGTAAAAATATGTAACTCATAGGCAAACATCTATGAGGAGTGTGGGCAAACATCCACGTAGAAATATGTAACTCATAGGCAAACATCTATGAGGAGTGTGGGCAAACATCCACGTAAAAAATATGTAACTCATAGGCAAACATCTATGAGGAGTGTGGGCAAACATCTACGTAAAAATATGTAACTCATAGGCAAACATCTATGAGGAGTATGGGCAAACATCCACGTAAAAAATATGTAACTCATAGGCAAACATCTATGAGGAGTGTGGGCAAACATCCACGTAAAAATATGTAACTCATAGGCAAACATCTATGAGGAGTGTGGGCAAACATTTACGTAAAAATATGTAATTTAATAATGAACTTGGCCAAGTTTATTAATAATTATAATTAAACATAATAAAATAACCTTAAAATAATAACCAATCTTGAAATAATTTAGGTGCAACTTAACTTAATGATTAACTTAGCCTAATGGTCAACTTAGTGTAATGGTCACCTAGTACCCTGCTAGCCCTATACCACCAGTGACCCCTGGAAATACGTTCAGTCCGGTACCGCTACCTACTCTGGAAGTAAGAGAACCCTTCAGTAGCCTCTCCTCTTGAGCCTCTCCTCTTGAAACTTTTTACACCTGCAATTTCTTACCACGCCATCTACGCCAATTGCTCTCTCACTTCAGTAGTAACTGGGAAAACGCACCCCCGCCTTACCCCATCCACGACCTCACTTGCATGTGTGACCTTGACCCAGATCCAGAGCAGCATCTGTTCTGTTAATGTTATCCAGGAATTCAGCTTACCAATTGCTATATTCATCAAGCTGGCGTTGGCCTTACTAGTTGTAACTTTAGCAACAGCATATCTATCATTTGGCAACACTGCTGTTACCCGAAATGGACCTTTATATTTGGGAAGCAACTTCCTGCTTTGACCTGCAGCTAGCGTATCTGTTTTCTTTACCATTCTAAATCACACTCATTGTATGGAAAAAGTTTACAACGTTTTGCATCAAGTCTTACTTACTAAATTGTTTTTAATTACTCAGTAGGTACATGTTCAAACTGTACCCAAGACTCTTTTAATATCATTTAATTAAAATTACAATTATACTACCAACAATAACCATCATCATAAACATATTACATCAATTGTTTATTTTCATGAACATAATACCAATTCATCAACATCAACATGTTTCCAATAATTGTTCATTTTCAATAATTATGACTTTTCACTATTGAGCATCATCAGGTTCCATCTTTAATACTCGAGCATTTTCCCTCGACAAACCCAACAGCATTTAAGTAGTGAGTCATGCCTGTCTCTCAAAAAGTCTTTGAACATCCCAAAACCTTTGGGATATCACTAATACGAGACACGAACTTTCCTTTTCATGTCTTTAGGGATTTATTAAAGTGAATCACTTTGTATATTTTTGTTGTCTTTCAGTTAAGAGTGAATATAAACTTTACAAATGCATCGGCGGTTACAGTTCTTGTTCTTAAAACATTCACCATACTAAGATTTGTCGAAACATATTAGTTGATCAACGTGCGAACGAAATAACATGTTATTACAGTTGCCATTATTTTCAAAACAACAATTTTTCGACATACCCCGTATAATAATAACTCATGTGTATCTATTTAATATTATATAAATTTAAATCAAATAGTCAATACAGATTCCATAAAACGCTTCATAAACTAAAAATAACCACCAGGCCTAAATATGCAGTATAAATGATATAGATAACATTACTAAATTATTTAAATTGACCATGATTCTATAATTTAAAATAAAACTGTTGTCTTTAATTTTTTTTAATACTCAAGGATCACAAAATGTTTGTTTTCTTTTACAAATTTAAGAGTTGCATGAATTACGAATATTTATTTTAGAGCTTCCCAGTCAAGTTTCTAAATTGCAGTTTGAAATAATAACAATAATTATGAACCAAACATTGAATACTGTGAACCATTTTATTCTGTGAATTCTGCCGTATCAGAATATAAACATTCCGACACACAAACATATTATGAAATATCTATTCTTCAGTGCTATACGTGTTTCCAATTACTTATTTATATAAAGCCGATTTTATCTAGGTCTTTTATAAAAGCACCAAACAATCAAAACGCACTTTTTACGGGTAAAAACACTTTAATAGAATTAATAACAAAAGTCGAGCTATTCAACTATCATCGCTTCTGTTTCTATTTTCATCTGTTACATTTTATTCTTATTTCTATTTAGGCCTCATCGATACGTGATAAAATCAAAAACATTCTTTATAGCTCACATTTGTATATAATATGACATCACCACGTATTGACCTATGTCAATATTGGAAATCAGCATAACGATAAAATTAAAATTAAAACCTGCGTATTACATATTTTTAAAAAATATCTAACTTATCAAAAAGAACGCTAACATTTATTTGTTTATATTTCAGATCCATTTTTCTAAAACATCTGTATTAATTACATTATAAACACTCGCTATTAAAATCAGTTAAATATTTAATGCGTTTATTTTCAATAGGAATAATAATTCAATAATACACCATTGTATTACAAGAAATAACGTTTACAGAGCGATTCTAGCATAATTGCTACTCAAATTGGCCCATTTTTTTGTAAAAATTATTTAAATTCTGTGCAATCATTTACCATTTACATAAAGTACAAAATATTTTATCATTGTCATTATCAGCTGATCCTCGATCATTATTTCCAACGAGTACCAGGTGTTAAGCTTATCAGTGCCCGTGCATCACTAATCTGAAAATGCTTTCAACCCTCTCCACTCCATCGTGAGGTAGGGATACTGATAAAATATAAAGCAAATACTCTAAAGGGTAATATTCTTGAGTGGTGGAAAACACATTAATTTTTAAACAAATTTCTACAAAATGTGAAAACAACATGTATTTCGTTAAAGTAAATACCATATTTCGGATCTCAATTTATTCCTTTAAATTTATATTAAATTTTTAACAAACAAATTTCAGCACCATTTCAATCTGAAAATGTAAGGTCAGCAAGTCCTTAATTTTATTCACTGAAAACTTGTTACTTTACAAGCATTGACTCAAAATATGCATATTTCTTAGAGCCTATGCTGCCTCTTAACAACAACCACCAAAATTCATCAGTTCAAATTAAATTGTCAATCATATGATTTCACCTGCTTACCTTTTGACCTGTATATTCTTTTTTATTTATTTTTTTTTCTAAATTTTCATTAGTATAACTTGATTAGGGTAATTTATTTCAGACTCATATTCATATAAATGTTAATATTCAATTTTTGCTACGCAAAATAATTTCATTAAATGTTTATACTTACATATATCATGTTTAAGTTCAAAAATAATAAATATTTCCACTTTAGTAATTTAATGTAATCCAGCTTTATCATTAACATCCCTAAAATTCGTGACTCATAAAATATTACTTTTACAGTTCTACAATTTTTATCAATTTCTTCCAAAGACATTTGAGCAACATAATCAAATATCATAGAACAACTTCCTGAACATTCTTAATATTAAAGACAGACTCACCACTTACATACATAGCTGTATTCAGGGTTAATAATATGGCACATGTGGTTGTGTGTTTTATTATTATTATTATTTTTTTATAAAGCCCCGCCTCAGTGGCGTATACGACCTGACATGCCTTGACGAAGAGGCTTGATCCGTCACGTCGTCCTCTGCATCTTCGTACACAGCGCATCGTCGCTTTTATCCGTATACCATATTACCAAAGGATATCAAAGACACAGGCCCAACACAAACCTCCTTCAAATTGTCGATTTGTCTCTGGACGTGTTCTACTGTCAATGGCGGAGTGCGGGACCTTTCCGACAGCTCAGCGGAAGCAGCAGGAGTAGTCACAATGGCCTGGGATGAACTGGGCGTTGATGATAACCACTGTTCACTTCGTCGATTCAACATTTTTTTTTTGTTCTTTATCCCACTTCTGAGATGTAAGCGCCAATAAAAACAACACAACCCGGTGAAATTATAAATAATATATTAACCACAGAAATACACTTTTAAATAATATATGATTCTTATTTGACGGTCTCTAAATGAATGAATCCTCTACGTTGCTAATATTTAGCCCGTGACTGCCAATTTATGCTGAAGGCGCCCATCGGATTCCTGTAGCCTAAACATTGGGCCTCACAGCTAGCCAGCGGCGGGGAACCATTATTTTCCTTATCTTATGCCGTTAACATTTGCAAATTGATTTTGAAAGAAAATTACGAGAGTCCGGGACTCCGGTGCGTTAGGCAGTGTGCTTAAAGGAATTTCCGGTGCGAAATAAGTGAACGGGTGGTGTGAGCCCGGGGTGGACGTACGTATTAAAGGATTTTATGGAGTTTTGGTAAGTGGAAATTATATTTTGTCATAACCAGATTCACTAACCCTAAGTATAAGTAACGAGTGGCTCAGGTAGGAGATTGGTAGCTAAATTTAAATATTGCCTTGTTCTGGGCATTTGATCAACAAGGCCACATAAGGATTTGGTGGTGCGCCTGTAGGGCCCATCCACTCAAATATAGGATAGCGATAAATAAACATACCTATAAAATTAGACAGGTCCCAAGTATTAATTATATTTTGTATTAGATTTGTCAAATTTTTCTTCTATAAATATAAATGCAGTTTTATATGTTCTAGTAACAGGGGTAATGTTGGTTTAAATTTATGAAAATTTTTTTTGTTTGTTTCTATTTGTATTAGGCCTTGGTAAAGTTAGTATTTTGACTTTATATATATTATCATTTTTATCCCGTACGTAATATATGTAATTTTGTTCTTTAAGAATAGAGTTTTTCTGGCTTGCCACCCTCCAACTATCATCCCCTTAATTTATACTAGGCATTTGTGAAGCCCTAGGGGCCCACGTCAACGAGGGATTGGTGGTAAATTAAAAAACCAGAGGCTACCCAGGTATAGGTCTGTAGGAAAGGTGGTAATTTGTCGGTAAAGAAAAAAAATAATTCCAAATTATTCCGTCTGAAGTAACCTAGTTACTGACGTCGGTGGTGGCAGCGGGCAACCTACCCTTTATTCAGTTTGTTAACCGACCAGTTATTACACGGATCTATACCTATGTAAAACCATATATATTTAAATAAAAACATACAGCGAGGGTATAACGCCCCAAAACCAGCAGCTGATTTGTTACATAGGTATCTAAATATATAAGAAATGCCAAATGACACTGTTTACGCGATTATCTTACATTAAATTACATAAACAAAAAAAATATTTTCCTATAATTTTAGTTGCCAACATTGCCCACGTCGTTACATACCCGTAAGGACACAAATTTAAAATACGTAATCTTGTGACAATGCTTAGATGCATCTTATATCCATAATACAGATCAAAAGCACGAATAATAAATACTGTACAAAGCTTACCTGCCAGAGTTCAAAAATGCTATAATTTATACCTATTTTAACTAACCGATGTCTATAACTCACTTTTAATCTGCAATAAAAACGTATATTTAAAAAGAAACTAGTATTACAACTTAATTTGGTACAAAACAGTATAAATTAAAATAAAATAGAGTTGCAGTACCTGTATAGATACCTAGTTGTTATATTTTTAAAATATTTACTTAGTTGTAAACATACAGGGTGCAATTTTATCGCTATTACGATTTAGATTTTTTTCTCACTTATATCTAAAACCTAAATATAAAACAAAAGATAGATACATACATAGAACCACAGTAATACATTGTTTGTTTGAGTTATAATCAGAAGAATATTTTTTTCTCGCTTTTAATTCTGTAAATTTTTTTATTATTTGATCAGCAATTTCATGTTCAATTGCTAAAATGGCCAAGCCGTTTAGTCGATTTTGCGTAGTAATTGAGTGTAAAAAGGTTTTGATTAATTTTAATTTGGAAAAACTTCTATCTCCACTTGCTACTGATATTGGAATAGTCAGTAGTATTCTTAAGGCAATAATACTAAGATTTGGAGCAAAATTTAGTTGTTATTATTTTAAGAACATCACTTGTACTTTCTTTTTTGCCCAAAAGTGCACAAACTGCAGAAATTATTTTTTCTTTGGGGTCTTCAATTGGTTCGTCCTTTGCCTCATATGAAAAGTTGGCTTTTTTTCTTCTTATGCGGTTTCACGGTATTGTTGATTCAAAATTGGCATCAATGTTAATTTCATCAGCCAATTCTCTTGCATCGACAATAATTTCATTGAAAGACTTATCTGATCGAAGATTTTTAAAGAAATTTTTGCAGTTCTCTAGAAGATCAAGTGTTTTTTACAAATCAAAATCTTTTTGTTTGCATAAGCTTGCTTATGGGATTAATACAGTTTAAAATTTTATACCATATGACTATTGAACATAAAAATTTTAATTGTTTAATGCAACTTAGCAAACCCGAAGCTTCTTCTCTTATTGAGATATCGATGTCTTGGTTTTCATAAATGCTTAGCAAAGCGTCGTATATTTCACCAAGTTGAAATCTTAAGGGCTTTAAAGCTTCTATCCTGCTTTCCCATCGGCTGTCACTCAAAGGTTTTAATGTGAATCCTTGGACATGTTTTAAAACTATTGCCCATCGAAAAGTAGAAGAAGAAAAAAAATAAATATATTTTTTGGACCATATTAAAAAAATTCCCTTCTTCCAAGGATGCTTTTGCCGTATCATTTACCACTAGATTGAGCGAGTGGCTACTACACGGAACGTAGAATGCTCGTGGATTTAAATTCGTAATTTTATATTGCAGTCCTGCATTGTTGCCCCTCATGATAGCCCCGTTATCATATCCCTGCCCTCTTATATCTTGCACATCAAGTCCATTTCATGAAGCTCTTTAATTATAATTTCATATAGTTGTCTTCCTGCAGATCTTTCCACAGGTAAGAAACCTAAAAAGCTTTCGTAGATTTTTAGTTCGACATCGTTTGAATCAGGATCAGACTTCTTGATGGAAACATATCTAATTATCAGGATCATTTACTCCACCTTACTAACGTCAGGAGTGCATTCTAATATTATGGAATAGTATTTGTTTTTTTTTTTATTTAAGCAATAATATGTGATTTTACACTTTCGTGAAGCAAGTCTATTATCTCGTTTTGAATGTGTTTTCCAAGATAGTGATCTTTGGTTTCCTCTTTTTTAAGCACTCTACGCAAGTGTTCCTCCATGACAGGGTTAAATTCAGATAGCAATTTTTAAAAAGTTGCCGTTATTATGCTCAAATGGCTTGTACCTTGAAAAGATAAACAACTTTTACCGAGCATTTCAGTAATTGCTACAATCCTTTGAAGCACCTCGTACCAGTGGTTTATTACAGCGTTAATAACTCTTTGGGCAGCTGCATCTATAGTTGTACAACACTTTAACCTTGGACTGAGTTCTAGCCAGGATTTTTGAGTCTGAATATGACTTTTAGAAATTTCGTGATCCTTTAAAATTTCAACGATGTGCTTCCAGCTTTTAAAACCTTCTTTTAAAGGGAACTTGACACATGGTCGTAAATTTTGCAGCAAAAGCAATATATGCAGTTTTTTGAAGTGGAGTATACTAGCCAGTTTCTTATAACTTGCTCTCCATTTTTTAAAATCCGAGCATAGTAATTGGCGCTAAATTTTCGACCAGTGACATCATAAGGAAATTTGTAATTAAACGATGGTTTAGAGGGAACTTTGTCGTACTAAAAAGCTTCTTTCGGATCTCCTGAAATTCTGGGCCACAATGCTGAATCTGTACCGAGATTCTCTGTCTAACTCGTCGAACTACAACACATACCTACCAAATAAAAAAAATAAAACCAGCCCATATAATGAAATTAAAATAGAAAATTTATATTAGCTTTTAACCTTTGAAAAAGTCCGAAAACTCGGACGAAACGTAGGATAAATAATTGTCCACATACCTGGCTGGAAGTCCTCTAAAAATAAAAATAGGAAATAAAAGTTTTTTTCTGTTTTTTATTGAAGAAATAATTTCTACTTTAACAGCAGCCAACAACTTGTAAAATATCATGTAACTTATATTTTAAATAAACAAAGAAAATTTGCTTTTAAATGTTTCAAAATTATATTTACACACTACAGTGTTTCGGCTTTTTAGGCCCTTTTCAAGAGTACAGATGAGAGGTAAATACTAAATTATAATTTGTGTTCCTTGCTTATACATATATTGAATGTTACATCTGGCAACTTATACTAATAAAAATGGTTTGAAAGATTTGGAATTTTTTAGAAAAGTTAAATTACTTTATCTAAAATGTGGTGACCTGCGAATATTTGTTGTTCATTTGTAACCGTTTCTTTATTTTTTGAAGCTTTCTTAATTTCTAATATTTCTAGTAAGTCTAATTTTTGCTTTTCTTTTCGGAATGAAGTAATTCTACATTATCCATATTTATGAAGCGATTGTTTTCTATACAGTGTGTTGACATGCCGGTGCTATATACGTTGTTTACAATAGATTTTTTTATGCTCTTCAAGTCGCTTTTTTATGTAAAGTCCAGTCTGGCCAATATATATAAGCGTCGCAGTCACTACATTTTAATTCATACACTCCTGTCTTTTGTAGTTTTTCTGTTTTTATCCCTATTGTTTATTAACATTTTTCCTAGGTTATTTTTATTTACAGATATTGTTTTGCAACCTAATTTACTTAATTTATTGCTGACTTTATCACCAATTCCAGGTCTATAATTAATACATTTATGGATGATATTGGAGTCTTGTACAGAACCAGCATAAAACTCCTTATACATACATATTTTTCTTTTGTTTTAACGACAGAGCTTGCAAATGCTTTGCCATAAAAATGTGAACATGTTTATTATTTTAAAAATGTTCAATAACGAGCTCCTTCACCTCAAAACGACCTCTAGCCACTAGCTTGCTGGCTGGGAACGATCAATTCTTAGAATTTGTAATCCCACTTCCCCCTCCTAGTGTGCGAATATTTATGCATAGTGTTAGTGTAGTCTTTGGCTGCCTGCCTAGT
>JANEYF010003704.1:0-28364 GCA_029963845.1 Rhamnusium bicolor | reverse complement strand
TGTACTTCGTTCGATTATCTTATTGCTTGTTCAAGGCAGCAAAAAGAGCCGCAGATGAACTCGGCCTCTTTACATTTGACATCGGGCGAGGAGGCCGGCGAGGTGCTGATGTGGCACGTCAGTCACCGAACTTCAGCCAAATCGTCTGAAAGCGGAATTAGAGCTGCCGAACAGGAAAATCTGTTTCGGCAGCACGTCGATAAACTGACCATAGTGTCTTCTATAAGAACGCAGAAACGCCGGGTTTATCAGCCAGGGCTGACCTTTTCCTGTCTAAGGTCAGCAGGGCTTAGAGAAATCGGAAGGAGACCGAGAGGTTCATTATGGCCTGCCAAGATGAGTATCGCTTTTGCCCCACGGTCTACCATGTTGCCGCGTGGCGTGTGAGAGGGTTCCTGATATCAACTGCCAGGACCTGCCATCAGGCGCAGGAATCGCTCATGCGCCTTGCTTTCACCATGCTCCATATATGCGATTTCGGCCTACATCCACCGACATAACGCGGCTTTACGAGTGCTATACTACCATCTAAGGCACTCGTGCAGGGTGACACAAGGCACCAGTGCTGCTTTCGTCCCCGGAGATATTGAGTCCGTTGTCGCGGGCGAGAAATGCCGGATTTGCTGGAACTACTCGTTCCCGACTGTCAGGCTAATCCAAGCCAACAAGCCTGACGCGGTCCTCCTCGACCATCAACTCAGATGGTGTGCCCCTCGGGTTCCTCCGGCACCTGCTGAAAGAAGCATCATGAAGGAGGGAGAGAAACGGACCAAATATCGCGATCTCGAGTACGAGCTCCGACCCCCGTGTGTTAAGCTGCTCGGTAAAAGTGGTCTCCGTTGTCGGCGGGGTGGGGGGAGGGTCTCAGTTCCTTCCCTCGGAACTAAAGATCCTTACCAAAAAGCAAAAAATTAGGCAGGTGGGTGTGATTTTATAGAAAAGGGTGATTTGTTGGGGTTGTGTTGGTTCGTTAGGGGAGACGGTTCCTGGTATTTACTTCCTCTAACCTTCTTTCGGGATGCCCCACGAAAGGGTGGCTGTAGTTGATGCGCCAACGCGACTCCCGTGAGGGGTCGGAAGGCCACGGGAGGACTGACCGGCATAGAGCAAAAAAAATAATAATAATGGGGAATTTTAAAAAGGACCCACGGCAACCTCCACGTTGGTACACCTGGACGAGCCAGACGCAACTCTGCCTGACTAATGCCGGCGGGTACCAGGGCTATACACCTACTGCCTTTACTGCTTGGGTTCCCTTATAGTCCACGAAGGGCCCCCACAATCGGCCCCAAAGGGATGGGGTCCGAGACAGGTGGGGAGGGCCTTCCCGGATGGTCTCAACGTTGACAACAAAGGCAATAGACATGGACGCCTTAAGTATGGACCAGGGGAACTTCAGGATGGCCGCGCAGTAATGCCGCGAGAGTAGCGAACCTGAGCGAAAGGGATACATAGCGCTAGGCCATGCACTTTGGTGAGAAATGCCCCGAGCATGGCGCTTCTCTCAACAGCATCCTTGAGATCACGTATCGCTTTCTGCTCCAGGACAGAGTTACGTAGGGCACCCCGTCAACTACTGGAAGGGTGCGTCAGCGCAAGGTACCGCGGCAATTACCAGCTGATGAGGAACATCCTCGGGGGTTTCTGGATGCGGACATTGGGACGAAAGGGACAACCTTATTTCGAAGACACAACTTAAAGCTTACGAACCCCGGCTAGAAATCTTTGCGCAACAACAACGAAGAAATTTTGGAAGATGTGGACATCTGGCAAATCAACTGTGCCGTGAGAGGTCAACCAATCACGGGGTCGAGAAAAGCCAAGCTGACGTGTACCAAAAAATCGAAGGCAGGGTACAGTCGGCCAGACAGCCGCGCTTCTCGGATCCGGGGTGTGATGGAATATAAGACGTCTGGCCAGCACTTGCTCCCGAATCCGGCGCATAGCAGCAGGATTAAGACGTCAACACCATACGGTAAATCTGACAGTGATGCTTACCACCGAAGCAGCACTGTCTAGATAGGATCCGAGCGCTCGTAACGCTGAAGGGGGCATTAAAGAGGCGAGTGAGGAGTATGGAACAAAACAATTTGTTCCGTACGAATCCTTCCCGCCTCTTTCAAGAAACCTGAGCGTGTTGTCGACAATCCGCCGACTGTAGAAGGTGTCGAAACCTTCTGGAAAGGAATCTACGAAACAACGCGTCCATTCAATAGCGCGACACTCCGTCAATTGCACACTTCGAGACTCTGTACCCGCAGACATCGCCAAGAGCCCGGAAAAGTGTGCAAGGCAATCGGTACGGAGGGAGTCCAACAAGGGCTTGTTGGTACGAATACCTTCGCTGCCCCAGGCCCCAGACGCTTGGCATTAACAACTGGTGGTGGAAGGAATTTCCCTTCCACTCACCGCCGTCTGGCGCGAAGTTTTCGACTCATGGTTGAACGAGGGGCAGCAAATTCCGAACTGGTTCGTCGAGGGACGTACTGTGCTTATCCCCAAAATTGGGATCTTTCCGACCCGAGGAATTATAGACCGATCACTTGCCTCAATTCTTGCTACAAAGATATTTACCCGTATCTTGCCATGCTAGGACACTGAGGTCTGTTGATCCGGTCTGTGAGGGGATACACGAACAGCGTGGTGCCACCGAAGGGCATGGCAGGTTGCAAGGACAGCCTGCTGATGAACCGCTATGTTACACGGGATTCTGTGCAATACAAGCGGAATCTATCGATGGCCTGGATTGATTACCGCAAGGCATTTGATACAACATCGCACGAGCTATTGTTGTGCCCCACTCGAATGTCTTGCGGTACCAGCGGCACTAGTGAGATGCATAGAACAGCTGCTGCCGCTCTGGAACCGCTTCACCCATAACATCGGGTGCGCAGCGGAGGTCGACAGAGCAGGTGGCATTCTAGGAGAGGAGTTTTCGAGGGTGACTCCTGAGCCCTCTCCTCTTCTGCATCTCACTGCGTTGTCTGTTGGGCTCATAAACCCGTAGATGTCAATGTGGGCCACCTTGTTGACCGGGCACTTAAGGTCACACATCTATTTTATATGGATGACCTTAAACTTTATGCCTCCGGAGGAAGCGTGAACTTACAAACGCTCTTAGGGTGGTCGAAGAATATACATGAGCAGTCGGTATGGAGTTCAGGTTGGACAAATGTACAGTCGTCCACCTCAAGAGAGGGACGATGCAGGGAATTCTCTGATGATGCGCAGCTCGCAGACGAAGCATCCTAAGACATCTGGATGCCGGAGAGACCTATACATACCTGGGTGTGCAACAAAGGCACATCCAAGATGTGACACAAATAAAGGATTCTCTCCGCGGCAAGTACAGACACCGCCTCCGAAAGATTTGGTCTTCCGAACTGTCGGGGAAGAACAAGGTGTCTGCAACTAATATGCTTGCCGTTCCGATTCTGCTCTACTCCTTCGGAGTAGTAAAGTGGAGGGTAGATGAGCTGCGCCAATTAGACAGAGATACCCGCAAGATGATGAATATTCACAGAAGTATTCATCCTAGATCGTCCGTTCCTCGTGTACCTCCCACGTCAACGGGGGGCCGAGGACTCTTGAGCCTGGAGTGTACGCATGGCAGAGTAGTACTGAGTATGGCATGTAACATACTCAGGAGCTCAGATCCTCTTGCGGTTCGTAAAACATCACGAAACTGTAGGAGTGGAGCAGGATTGTTCCAAGGCAGCAAAAGAGCCGCAGATGAACTCGGTCTCGCATTTGACATCAGGCGAGGCCGGCGAGGTGCTGATGTTGAGTCAGTCACCGAACTTCAGCCAAATCGTCCGAAAGCCTGAATAAGAGCTGCCGAACAGGAAAATCTGTTTCGGCAGCACGTCGATAAACCCCAGCATGGTGTCTTCATAAGAACATAGAAACACTGGGTTTATCGACCAGGCTGACCTTCGCCTTTCTAAGGTCAGCAGGGCTTAAGTCGGAGACCGAGGATTCATTATGGCCTGCCAAGATGGTGTTATCAACACCTTGGTCCACCGTAGCCGCGTGTGGCGTGTAGAGGTTCCTGATATCAACTGCAGGACCTGCCATCAGGCGCCGGAATCGCTCATGCATTTACTTTCTGCATGCCCCCGTATATGCGATTTCGGCCTACATCCACCGACATAACGCGGCCTTACGAGTGCTATACTACCATCTAAGGCACTCATACAGGGGTGGAACCGACACCGTGCTGCCTTACGTCCCCGGAGATATTGAGTCCGTTGTCGAGAACGAGAAATGCCGGATTTACTGGAATTACTCGGCCCCTGACTGCTCAGGCTAATCCAAGCCAACAAGCCTGACACAGTCCTCCTCGACCATCAACTCAAGGTGACGTATGTGATCGAGGTTCTCGGCACCTGCGGAAAAAAACATCACCGAAGGAGGAGGAGAAACGGACCAAATATCGCGATCTCCGGTACGAGCTCCAAGTGCTGTACCCAGGCTACTCGGTCAAAATGGTCGTCCTTATTATCGGTGTACTCGGAGGGATAAAGCCTACGCTGCTCTCGGAACTGAAGATCATACCGGCCTGCCAAAACCAGTCGAGTGGCTGGCAGGTCAAATGCAAAAGGCGGTCATTCTGGGTTCTCTCCGTCTTCTTAGGGCACACGATTCTGGTATCTACAGTCACTAACTCTGCGGGATGTGGGAGTGGCTGTAGTTGATCGCCGGCGCGACCCCCGTGAGGCGTCGGAGGCCACGGGAGGACTGACCGGCATCGGGAAACCAAAAAAAAAAAAAAAAAATAATAATAATATGCCGGATTTACTGGAACTACTCATTCCCGACTGTCAGGCTAATCCAAGCCAACAAGCCTGACATAGTCCTCCTCGACCATCAACTCAAGGTGCAGGATAAAGCCTACGCTGCTCTTGGAACTGAAGATCATACCGGCAAAAATCAGCCGAGTGGCTGGCAGGCCAAATGCAGAAGGCGGTCATTCTGGGTTCTCTCCATCTGCTTAGGGCACCCGATTATGGTATCTACAGTCACTAACTCTGCGGGATGTGGGGAGTGGCTGTAGTTGATGCACTGGCGTGACTCCCGTGAGGCGTCGGAGGCCACGGGAGGACTGACCGGCATCGGGAAACCGAAAAAAAAAGTATTAATAATAATAATAATAATAGGGGGTAGGGGTGCTAAGGACCGGGAACCTCCACCCTGGATAGACAGAGACAAATTTGTCCTATGGGCTAAGGAAACTCTGTCTGACTGATGTCGGCCCGTGGGTACAAGGGCTAACCACCCTGATACCCCAACTACTCTGGTTCCAACAACACGAAGAGGAAGGGCTCCTCACGATCGACCCCAACCGGATGAGGGTCAGAGACATGTTGAGGAACCCCACTGAAAAGGTCTCAATGATGACAACATACGCAATGGACATGGATGCTTTAAGTGAACGAGAGAACTAAGGGATGACATACTGACCTGCTACGACAGCAGCGAACCTAAGAGCAGGGGATACATGGCGCGGTTACATGATACCTGGTGTATCATGCACTCAGAAAACCGCTCCTTTTTCGGCAACATCTGAGAGACCAAGTATCCTTTTTCCTCAGGACAGGTTACGTAAGTGCACCCTCTCAGCTGGAAGAACTGCCAACCGAAGTCCCACCGCGGCAATTAGCAGCTGATGGGGAACATCCTGTAGAGTTCACTGATGCAGACTTAAGGACGAGAGTTAGCATTAACACCAGGGCTAACCTAAAGCAACAAGACCTAGCTAGAATGGGCGCATCTATGAGGAACTTCCAGAAGATGCAGACATCTGGCATATCAACTGTGCTGTGTACAACGCTGCGAAGCAACTCGTCTCCCGTGAGAGGTCACTCAATCACGGGGTCGAGAAAGCCCAGCGGCGTGTACAAAAAATCGAGGGCAAGATACAGTCGGCCAGACAACACGCTTCCCGAATCCAGAGTGTGGAGAATACAAGCCGAGTGGTAGAGTATTTACTCCGAGAATCCAGCACGTAGCCGCCGGATTAAAACGTCAACACCATACTCTAAATCTGACAGTGATGCTTACAATCAAGCAGCACTGTCTAGATAGGATTCGAGAGCTTATGGCTATAAAGAAAACGTTGAGGAGGCGAGTAAGGAGTTTGGAGCAAAACAATTTGTTCCGTACGAATGATTTACGCCTCTTTCAAGGGCCACAGCGTCTTGTAGATAATCCGCCGACTATAGAAGATGTCGAAACCTTCTGGAAGGGAATCTACGAAACGACGCGTCCATGCAATAGCGACACTCCAGCAATTGCACACTTCGAGGCTCTGTGCCACAGACATCTTGAAGAGCCAGAAGAAGCGTGCCCGGCAATCAGTACGGAGGAAGTCCAATAAGCACTTGTTGGTACCAAGAACTTCGTTGCCCCGGGCCCAGACGGCATTAACAACTGGTAGTGGAAGAAATTTCCTTCCACTCACAGCCGTCTAGCGCGAGTTTTCAACTCATGATTGAACGAGGGACAGCAAATTCCGGACTGGTTTGTCGAGGGACGTACTGTATTTATTCCCAAAAAGGGGGATCTTTCCAACCCGAGCAATTATAGGCCGATCACTTGCCTCAACTCCTGCTACAAGATATTTACACGTATCTTGTATGCTAGAACACTGAGGTCTATTGATCCGGTGTTCTAGCAGATACACGAACAGCGTGGTGCCAAGAAGGGCATGGCACGTTGCAAGGACAGCCTGCTGATAGGCCGCTGTATTACACAGGATTCTGTGCAATACAAGCGGAATCTATCGATGGCCTGAATCTCATCATTTCATTTGTTATTTTAATGAGTGCTATGGTGTTTTCTGAATTCGGATTATTCTTTTGATCATATTTTATTAATTGTTATATGATTTAATAGCTCCTTTTCTATAATTTTTTTCTAACAATTTAGACATAGCAGGAAGTATATTAATTGAGCGAAGTTGACTGAATTCTGTTGCTTTATTTACTTTGGGAAGTGGATGGATTTTTTTTCCAGAAAAATTGGCTTAAGCATTTTTAGGTTGATCCCGTCTATTCCAGTTGCATTAGATTGAATTAAGTATAAGCACTCTTGAACCATATCACATGTGATACTCACTACCTCATTTATAGTTGCAATTATTCTCTTTTCTTTTTTTGGGACACTATCACATGAATAATTCTTCGTTATCAAAAAATAGTTAGTTACACTTTTATTCATTCAAGAATATTATTTAATTAAGAAAAATATTGATCTCATTGCTCTGTAGATTTTGGTACAACGTGGTTACCGATGTTAAAAGAATAATTAATTGAACAAAAATTAATATTGTAAAATTTTCAAGTAACAACAGTTCTATGTAAGTATCTGTGGATATTACATAAACAAATAATATATGTGTCAAGTTTCACGTTTGACATTCTAAAAAAAGATAAATAACTTTGGAAAAGGAAACAGATTAGTTTTCCGAATTTAGGGAATTAATTATATTATTTTTGTCTCATATTATTTGTCAAAAAAACACACTCTGACTAATCTTTTGACGTAAAGTCACAAGCGTAGAGACTTATATTTTCAGTAATATACTGGGTAACAAACTATATTTTTTAAATAACGAAGAATTATTTATGTGGTAGTAAGTCCCTAAAAAGAAAAGAGAAAGATTTAGAGAATGCCACAAATAACGTTTAGACAATATTTATAGTTGTAATGTTATGATTTTCAATTTACATATAGTGCTTTAGAGTTACTTCATCGTTATCATTATTGACAGAGTATTTAAGAAATTTAGATTAAGTTCATCTATGTCTTGCGGTCTTGAATCTAATTCAGATATAGGCTTGCCATGGATATTCCACTGTGAGAAATTATTCCATAATTTTGCCGAGTTGTGTTTATTTTTCTCAATTTGGTACTTTATGAATGCAGATTCTTCATTTCTAATTTCTGTAGATAGTTTTTCAAATCTTTTCGAGGTGAGCAGCAGATTTGGCTTTCTTATACTTATTATAAGCTTTGTGCTTTTCTTGATAACTTCCTAAATGGTTTTAGTAATGTATGGGTGATGTGTTGTTCTGATTCCCTTGTTTATTGAGGGGTGTACATATCAAACAAAAATATAATGGCTCTGTTTAAGTAATCTAGTTGCTGATCTACAGTTGCAAGTTTATTTACATAATTTTAATTAATTTGATTTGCATTTTTAATAAATTCCTCAACATTAAACTTTGAATAGTCTCTAAGTGTAATCGTTTTTTATAGTAATTGCTTTATTATATAGTTTAATACAAAATATGTCAATAAATGGTCTGTCGAATTTAGTAAGTCATGAGTAGATCCCTGTTTCAGTAAAAATCATGTTTTTGCTAATACAGATAATATCGATAATGAAAAATGATGTTCCACATATTCTGGTGGCTTCATTAATTATTTGAACAAATTAAAGAATATTATTTAAGTATTTGCCAGAACTGTCTCTACTTCGTTAGGAGAACTGGCTGGAGAAAAAGGAGGTTTATACATTACACCTATGGATGTCTTAATTTTATTTATTTTGGTTGTAATTCAGATTTGTTCTAATTAATTTCTACTTACATAATTTATATTAACTATACTAAATTTAAAACTGTTATGAATTTAAAAATACACTCCTCCCCCTCTAGTTGGACGATCGAAACGACGCAGCTCATATTCAGGAAGATAAATTTGGGGCCACGTTTCTAACACTGCTATAATTTGATAATTATATTCTCGTATAATTTCACTAAATGTATCGTAAGAGGGTGCTACAGATCAAATGTTAACATGACAGACTTTCACATGATTTTTGATATACTCAATTCATCAGCATTAGAAGTGATGGAGCTGTTAACTGGTTCGTTTAGGTCACTATGGTGAGTTGATGATTGAGATGTTATATTGTTTGAAGATGTTGTCTTGAGTTTATTTTGAACTATTTTGGGTGTTCCATTCACATACTTCATCGTAATGTCGCTTTCTCCATTTTTACTTCCCATTTCTAATTCTTTTCTTAGGTTATTTAATAATTATCTATTAACATTACGAATTATAAGTTAATATGATATTCAATGATGTGGTGTCTAAAACAATGTACACTGGAAAAACATACTGAAAGCATTTTGTGCATAATATAAACTTTTTAATTTTCCCAGAGAATGTGCAACAATCCACCTTTCTGCTCCCCGTGTGTTTTTATTTCAGCATTGTAAAGTTGGCAACCCTAGTCTTTAGTGTGATTTCAACCACGTATCACTACATGCAAATCAGTTATTTACACTTTAGTCAATGATTTACAAGTGACACACATTTAATACATGATTTTTTTAAAAACTTTACACTGCCGTTCTGAGATTCCGTTAAATGTGTTTGAACCCTGTGGTAGTTGAAGCTGTTAAACACCCTTCTAACAATATTAGCACAATGTCAAAACTTATTAAATATCGAACGCTTTAGTAAGGATAACCCGAGACAACTCTCTGGATATGGTAAATGGAATGTAAACGTTGTTTGGCAATAGTTGTTATTAATGTAGAGCTGACTTCACCAACTAAGAATTACTTTGTGCAGCAGCTTAATGTTTTAGTTTTGCTTTGTTTATGGTAACAGTGGTGAAATTTGACTGAGATCCTCAAGACAAACTTAGATTTTGGAAGAAATCATTTTACGTAAAAAATGCATAGGATTAAATTTAAAGAGCATACCATTTCCTAGAAGACAGCTATTTCGGTTTTCCTAGTTTTCTCCTCTTTTTTCAAGAAAAACAATGACAATTTTCGAAAAAAAAACTACCCAAGCAACTAATTATTATAAAATCGAGTTATTATTATTAGATATAAACAAATGAAACTATTGGCGCTCTATAAAGTATCTAATAAGAATTAAAAAATAATTAACCCAGTCTTCTTTGAAAGTAAGTTTCTGACATCTGTGAGTTGAATTTTATGAATTTTGTTAAAGTTGCAAAGTTTTTGATACTAGCAAGAAGCTGACAACTGGCCAGCTAGGCCGAAAAAAAATTACTTTCCGGTCTTATTACGTAAATAACTATTATGGTAGGCATCCATTATTTTGTTCATAATAATATTTTTCGTCTCAGGACGAAAAGTATTTTTTAGCCTGGAAAAGTAGTTACCTAGCAACTGTAACAAAATGTAATACCTGTTATAAAAGGTGGTGGTCTTTTCGTCCTGATATTTGAACCCAAAAACATCACTTTTCAATAAAATCGAATAAAAAAGTTATTATTTCCTCAAACTGAAATCAAAATATGTATAAGAAAATAGAGAAAACGTCAAATATTTTTTGTTAATTTTGGGCTACATTGATTTGGCCGTTCAGTATGGAAATAATCTGGCAACCCTACGACAACCATTGTAAAGCGATAATTGGGTAGAGCCTGACAAAAGGTACACTAGATCCGTAATTTTTCCAATATGGTGGATGTTGCCACAGACCGGATCGGTGAGGACTTTTTACGGGTTCTTTAAGGAGACAATTACAACAATCCTATGAAAAAGAAATCGTAAATAAATTTGTCGTAGACGGATCCTTACTCGCCTGTACTATAAAATTTTGCTTAGCAACTACTTGAATATATAATAATTAAGCGTGGCCAAGGTCATTAATCCTACAGAGACGTACTGGGTATGCATCATATCATAATACGTTAATAAGTACAATAATAAAAACAAAAATATTTTATATATTGTGATGTATGTCTTTGTACTATTTCGTTCGCTTTAAATTCTTTTTTATGTATTTCCTTATATTTTGTAAGCTTAGTGCTGCACATTATTATTAAACTGTTAAATGACGTTCACACAGGTGATAACTAATAATACATAAATAAATAAATAAAATAAATGGAAATAAATTTTATTAATACTGGTACACTTTATAAAAATATGTACAAAACTCACCTTCTTAAGCAGATTTATGAAGTAGCTTGGTTGTCGTTATCACAAACTGGAGCACTTCTATAATAACTGTGTAGTATCAGATATGTTTCTACAGTTGTCTCAGTAAGCGATGTTCGCTGTGGTGAAAAAATATGTTTGTATTTTGAAAAAAACCGTTCGACATCTACGGAAGTAATACAGGCATAAGTAAAACACTCTGTGAACTCACTCAACGCAGCTGTAGATGCACCATCACAAATTTGTCTTAATTTGGTAAAATCAGGATCCTTCCGTAATACACTCTCGAATTTTTCAATAACGGGCATATTTTTTGCGTCATTTATAGTGTGTAGCTGTGTATTTACGTCGTCCACTATTTGCAGCGATTCCACTAACAACGAAGTATTTTGCAATTTTTCTATTGCGTCGTGTAGTCCTCTATAATTGTTATAAATAGTTTTTAAATCTATTTCAAGTGAAACATCTTGAAAGCTTGTCTGGCTTTCCTTAATAGCTGCAGTCTCATTAGTGTTGAACTGTAGTGTCACAGCTTTTATTTGTTGAAAATATTCAGCATAATTAAAAGCTGCCTTCAAAAACGTTCCCCAACGTGTAAGAATCGGCTCTGGTGGTTCCGGAATACCAGAACACAGTGTGTGAAATGCTCGAAGCCGTTTAGGAGATTTGAGAAATACCTTTTTTGTATTTGCTATTAGTGCATCTACCTCTGGAAAACATTTTCGAATAGTTTCTGCTACAAGATGGAACGCATGCACTTTACACGTAACATGTAAAAACCTGCAATCGTCTCTTTGAAGAAAACGACCCACCAAACGCATTGTCGCAGCACCGTCGGTCACAAACATCAACAATTGACTTGTTGACAGTTCAAATTTTTCGAAAGTCTCCAACACCACCCGCGTAATTGTTTCGCCAGTACACGCAATTAGTCTTTTGCTAGCTAGTAAAAGTGGAAATGTTGGTTTAACAGGATACACGTACTATAACATTTAAAACAGATTTTTTTTACAATCTGTCGTCTCGTCAACACATAACCACAGCCGTGTATTTTTTAATGCACATTTAATCCTATTTACAATGTCTTCACGAACACTTGGTACATATCTACGTAACGATGAACGACTTGGTAAATTCACCTGGGGATTGTATTTATTCCAGAACTCCCGAAATTCTGGTTTATCCAATATGCGCAGGAGAACATCACAGGCAATCAGCATTAACAGTAAATCAAACATAAACTGAGGTTCCAAAGAAGACACGCCTTTTTTTATTTTTATGCCGGTTACTATTGACATGAATTTTGCAGCTGTATTTATTCCAGCACATTAAGTTCTTGATCACAAACTTTACAAATTATTTTACATCCATCATAGAATAAATCCGGAAATTCACCGATAAATTTATTCACTTTATCAGCGTACGGTCGTTTTCTACTCTTTACGATCAACATTATTTATTATTTATTAGTACTCTGTACATCGACCGACCGATAACAACTGAAGTGTGTCGTGTCATCGTCATCGTAAACAAGCGCGCGATGGCATTGGTATTGCGCCTGACCAAAATCTACCATCGCTTGGTCAGGCTTAATAATAATTAAATAAAATCACAAGACTTATTATAGAAGGAAGGCAAATGTTTTGTTTAAATTATCTCATTTTGATTTATAGTATTCTTTAGCTATCAGTGAATATTATGGTAAAATATTTTTCACTAAAAAAATTGTATTTTTCAGGTATATTGTACTGGAAACATTGTAAAAGATGTCCATTATTTGAATTGTTGAGTGCAACTTGTACAATTTTTATAGGCAGTCAATATGTCAAGAATTATATTCATTAGATTATATCACGAATTAATAAAATAAAAACAATAAAAAAATTATTTATTAGAAGCATTTTGCATAATTAAATGACATGATATATTTTTTTAATTGTAGCCTAGCACCGTCCATCATTTTACGCAGAAACGTACTAAATATGCAATAGATGTACCGATACCAATTATTAGTTATTAATCAAATCAAAAAAAAAACTTTTAATAAAAGAAACCACACGTATATTAGCAATAAACTTGGAGCAAATTTCCATTTTAAGTGTTATTGAAAATTATTTAACCGAAATAATAGCTCTGAGCTATCTAACTGACAATGAAAAACAACGAATCTCAACATATCATAATTTCATTAGATTAGAAATATCACCACGCATCCATTAATAATCTTCCGGAATATTGTTGACAATCGAATCATTTCACAAACAAAATACGCTAAAGATATGCAACCACTCGTAACAATGTAATTACCATTATAAAGTTAGTTACAGCTCATTAATCCGTATTATTAGTATTTACTCAGTTAAAAGTTTTTACTGGGTATTTTCGGTACCAAATACACAGTAAGGGTAAAGCCCCTATTAAAGGAAATTTAAATTTCGTAAGAATACGTCTATATTTCCGAACATATTTGAAAAGAATGTTTGTTAAATTGACCTTTCATATCTTCTTCCATCAAAGTTGAAAAGTCAATACTCTTAAAATTTACATTTGATTGCCAAATTTATGTATAATGTCGTTGTCACGAACTCTTGATCATTTCGATATATTTTCGCACTGTTTAACTTTCAAATAAATAATTATTGATAATATTTCTCGTAGTTACAGTTATTCACTCGTCCAGTCATCACTCATCATCAGTGAGAATTTACTATTACTATACAATCAGCCCGCAAGCAATTGTAATTCGCACGATCTAAAATTGTCTTAAAAATCATCATAACATTAATATTTCTTTGATATTTCCAGGTTTTCCGAATCATATTTTCTAAACATTTCAGCCTTTGTCTATAAAAACGTACTTAATTAAATTAAAGAAATTACATTTTTTTTTGTTGACAAAACACTCAAAATTCGTATATTATATAATCAACATACTGTTTATTTCAATAGCAATTTAAAATATCTGTGGCCAGCCATAACTTTCTTATACCACTATAATCATTCTGATCTAAAGAAATCATTCTATTTCATTCTTCACTTACCTCAATTAAATTTTAATAGTGAATCTTGAAATGTTTCATTAAAATACATATTTAAATAATTTTCAGCGTCGTTCAATACTGTCAATAAAAATTCATGTCATATATTTTAATAATTTCTTCTTATTGACATTGACGTTTTTGTAACTAAATTAGACATTTTAAATGTCAAACTGCTAAATTTATCCTAACCCCATTTTATGAGGTCAAATGTGTAAAAAATTTCAGTTTACATTAGCTTTATTTAAATACGTGGAAATATATTTTATTGGCTCTATATAGTAGACGTGATTTATAATCTTTCATCCAGAATATATTTTTTTGCAGACAAATACAAAAAAGTTTAAATCCCGTGGACCTCCTTTCGGCTGGCCAATTTTGCTCATCACCGAATTTATTATTGTCTTTGGCCTTTAGAACATATGTACCAAATTTGAAAGCTTAATCTCAAAAACTGTGGCTGCTTTCGCGATACTACAGACATGCAGACCGATTTTTTTTCCATAAAGTTATGTGCTTTATTATAATTCGTTGAAATTCGTCTAGAAATGCAATAAAATTTTTTTATTTTTTTTCCGAAATTGTACCTTTTTTCTTCTTTCATTAATTATGTATCTTCTGGTGGTACTACATTTACCAAATTTAATGTGTCACCTAAAATGTTGTTGAAAATCTTAATTGCTAAATTTGGGAAGTCTCCCATTAGTATTTTTTGAGTTATCGCGGCCACACACATACACAGGAACCGACATACATCATTCGGAAAATAGTCAGAATATATTCAGGAGGGTTCAAATATATTAATCAAAATCTCAAGGTCGAAAAAAATCAGTATTACTATACTTCCTTATATTAGGTATAAGAAAGTAAAAAAATCATTAAAATATGACTAGTTGTTGGTGTTTCATTTTATATGTAACATAGTGCTTAAAGTGTTGTCCATTATTTAACAAACAATGATAGTGTTTTGTTTCAAACTCTTGTCATAGAATGCCAAAAAGTATATGTCAATGAAGCTGCATTTGTCAGTTACTTCAATGTCGACAAATTCGATTTTGTAAATAATAAATATTTTCAAAAGAAAATCAAAAGAGGTTAAATCTGGCGGCCATGTTGGCCAGTCTTTATCTTCCTTCCACTTCACCTGCCCGAAAATCAGGTATGTAATCATGTTGACCAGATTAAGCATAATAGGGATGGGTGCCAATCTATTGAAAATAAAAGACTTCTTCAATAAAAAACATATTTTCATATTTACCATTAAAGAATTCATGAAGCTCTTTGTCGGTTTGCCACAAACCAAGTTTCAAAATTGTAAAATCAATTCCAGGACATATAAACGAAAGTATTACAAAAATCTTGTGTAAAAAAAACCTTTAAAACAGTTTCAAATATATCTGTTTAATACTCATAATTAGTCATAGCAAAAACTTGTGGTATGCCAGAGATAGAGTTAACCCTCCCATTATATTCCAGCATCGATGTGGGGTCGTCCACCGTCGCGAAATATAAAGTGAAAAATAAATAATTTTTGCGTTTATATACATGTAATACTTTACATTTGCAATAATAGTCGAGTCTATGAAGCCAATAAATCGTCAGAACTTTGGAACCCACAAAAACTGAATCAATTTCAATGAAACTTTTTTTAAAATATTTTTTATACTTACAATATTTGAAATCAGAAACATTCCAGCAGTCGCATTAAATTTTTGGAACCTTAATACTGTATTTTTTTTAAATTTTGTATAATTTAGAGATTTCATATATTCGAGCACGTTGTCAAAATAAGGATTTTCCGGGAATTTTCCAGGAATCTTTAAAAAATATATATAGAGCTTTTTTGATATTTTTTGTACATTTATTGTTATTTTTATTAAAAATGTGTATTCGAGTTGTTTCTTGGATTATATTATCACAAATAAAACTGAGTTATGTAAAAATTTTCAGGAAATTTTCCATAATTTTTCCTGAAATTTGGAAATTTTGCATAACATTTTTTTTTCATAAAAAATTATATCTACGGGGTTTTTAAGGTGGCTGATTACGAATTTCTTACCAGAACTGATATTTTTCCTAAAAATTTTCCAAAGTTTTACACGAATCTTAAAATTTTTTATTATTCTTTACATAATTACTGGAATTTTGGGTGAACTAAGTATGTAGTTTTTATGATTGAGTTAAAAGAAATAAAATTAATTTATGAAATTTTTGTGAAAATTTCCAAAGATTTTTCCTGAAATTTGGAATTTGTGAGTCATACATTTTTTTCGAAGAAAATTAAATCCAGAGGATTTTTGGGATCGGAGATTACGAACGATTCTGAAATAAATGTGTATGTAATAAATGAATTAAGCATAATAACAAAGTAAAGTTTAATAATGTAAAATTATACAAATTATGAATGTTGTAAGGTTAAAAGAACTATTTTTTTTTATTAATCATCGAAATTTAATTAGAAATATAGTTTGAAAATATTTCAAAATATAAAAAAAAGATACTCGTAGATTTTTTAAACAGCAGTGGGCAAGCCTTTTTACATTGGCCTGATTTTCAAGGAGCTGTGACTATCCCGTGCCGACGAATTTAGTTTGACAATTATTTAGTTGTGGTAGTGTACGTATAGGTAGCGAGTGTAAAGGCGGTTTTTATTTGATATAAATTATGTTTTCTATTAAGTGTAGTGCCTTTGTAGACTACAAAATGGATAGGAAGTCGGCGTCTTTCGAAACAGTATGCGAGTGAACTGCATTATCCAGAGATGGCATTTGATAATATGGAACTGGTAAGTAAAGTGTGTGATGTTAAACTGTATTATAACCAGAAAGCCAGTGTGGCGTCGAAAAAACACCAAACATTAATTAGCGGAAACTAATAAAAGCAATTCAACGTGAACTTTATTTATGGTAGGGTGTAACAATCCCTGGAACGAACTCGAAGGCAAATATACTCGGCTTAGCGTGAGTGAGACAACCACTGCATCGGAATTGAAAATTGCCAACGTATTGGTGGGGGTCTTGTAGATACTGCATGTCACAGGAGGCTATTTACTACCGTCAAAAATGTTGGAACAGGTAAATTCAGCCGATGTATCCACTCTTGTACGTGACAATTTAAAACTATTGTAAGTGGGGGTGGTTATGAACAAAATAAGGACAATTTTTTTATTATTACTGACGCCGCATCGTATATGGAACTGACTGGCTGCATATTACAAAGACACCTATAATTGTCTTCACGTAACTTGGCTGGCACACGCCTTCCACCGAGTGGCAGAAACAGTTAGGGAGTGTTATCCCCAGTGCGACTCTGTTTTTACCCATGTCATAAATTTTCACAATGTATACTCATATTCACAAATTACAACAAACTATTGTTATATATAAATGCATTTGTCACCGAGAATAGCAGTAATTCCAATATCCTAATCATGTAAGATTGCCTGAAAAAATGTGTATACTATGTACGTATATATTGTCCGACCGAACACTTCTGTAAGTACCTATTAAAAATATATTCGACCTATTGAAAAGCAACAAATCCTGCACACAATCCCTTTTCAATTTGCATGTATATGACACATCGAAGTGCGTACTAATAGACAATATAATTTACTACAAAAGCTCTATATCAATTTGAAAACATCAATGGTTTTGATAGTCAGATATAGCGGAACTGCGTTGAGAGTTGAAAATTCAATAAATGTCACCGCCTGTTCCCATCGGAATAAAAATGACAACAGAAACTAACGTGTTTGATGCTTAAAGTGTTTTTTTTTCTATACAATCACTTCCCTTGTTAAAAAATAAAACACGTAGAAGCCAACACGCCTGCACACTTAATTCAACAGAAGAAAGCGATTAAGGAATCAGAGTAGGCGGTCCCTACTTCCTATAACACCACAGTAATTTTCTCCTCAAGAAGAAGGTAGAAATTCTCTTAATTATGCGGTGAACGTGATTATACAGGGTCACCAATGAGTTTTAGTAAACTTCCGTCTTATGAGTTATAATTCAGATTGTCCATGCTAAGGAAATAAAATAAATAATATTGTTTTCAAACCTATAAAACGTATTCACTTTCAGGAAATGAGGCAAATCAAACAAGTTTTAGGCTAATTAACGCCTCCTTGACTTGTGAGGTTACTTTGTGCTGCTCATTTACTTAATCTCGTTTTCTCTTTAGTATACGAATTCAACAGAGAATAATATTAATTTGATACAATATACTGAGTATTTCAGGTTTTAGCAGCAAACGTCGCAACTTCGCATAAATTTAAATATTAGTTTTTGAAGATGCTGAATATCATTTAAACTAATCCGTATCAAGAAAAACTGTAAATGAACAGATACTAGATAATTGAAGAGCAAAATGTATGTATATTATGCGTTTAACATAATATTACAGGAGTATTTCCCTTTGTTATTTGTTCTCAGTTGATAAGTTTTGTATTCGAGTTCCTTTTGAAGATGGTTAAATACTATCTCTGTCCTAAAGGTGAGAGAACTGAAAAACCAGCAAAGGTTGGAAAGGAAAAATGATCTCACTCTTGCCAGTAGGAAGGAGTAGAGGGAAGGGAAAATTGACTTCCTCCCGGGCTCTCTGGTGTGCTACACGAGGGTTCTCGTATAGTTGCCAGGCTATCCGCAGGGACGAAAATATATCTGGAAGGCAGAGGAGAGTTTTTCTCTAGAATCATACACAACGGGCCTTCAGGCAGAAATTTATGCCTTCCTAGTGGTGACAGGTAAAGTGAGGTAAACAACGATGCCGAACAGATGATATATATCTTCTACGATAGCCAGGCTGCTCTAAAAGTGGTGTGTTCCCACATGACGAGATCAACTCTCGGTCTGGAGTGCGGAGATGCCCAAGTTTGCCAGGCAAAAACAACGTAAGACTAGTGTGGGTTCCAGGACATACCGAACAACGAGAGGGCCGATGAATTGGCTAGAGTTGGAGCCGAGTAATCCTGCTTCGGAACTGAGCCTATATTGGACACGAATCCAGCTCACGACGGCCCTCAATGAGTGGGTCCATGAGACATTGCGGGTGGATTGGAGGACCAGAAGGGCTTGTAGACAAACTCGAAATCGACCTGGTTACTGGGTCAGAGTCGAAAGACTTTTAATCGGAGTACTGAAAAGCCTATGCACTTAGGACACATCTATCATTGATAGGTGTTGATAGGTGCCCAAGATGCGTGAGTGGTGAAATATTTTACCACTTCCTGGAGCAATGTGAAGCGTTCGGGTGCCTGAAGCATAGCATTCTCGGTACTGAGGCGATTCTAAGGGAGATGAGTTGCCTCGTACTGATTGATATTACTAGAAGATCGGAGATATTCCAGGTGGGAGCAAAAGAAGTACATGATTGAGGAGACGACTGGGGGGTGGCTAAAATTGGCCCGTTTACGGCCTAATTACCAAGCATTGGCCTCCCCTACCATTACCATTACCATTAAGTAGTACTTTCAATATAATTATGGAAATCGGTCACGTTAATTAAATACGATTATCCCGCCGTTATTTTGGGTAAAAGCAGTTTGAATGAACTCTTTGGATTAAAACTGTTTTGAATAGAAAATAATGAATAAAAGCCATATATTTTAAAAGTACAGTTTAATGGTAATTGTTAATAAGGCTGGTTTCTTAACTCCGTTATCATGGGCGTGGGCGCCGTAAATCAGCAACTGTGTATAAGTTATTATTAGATATCAGAAGGCAGCGATAAATTCGAGATACGACTTTTACGTAGATGTAATATTATATTGTAAACATCTAATAAAACATTTACAGATTCCTGGAGTGGGTTGGAACCTTTGATGTGAAGATAACACTGACGTAGTTTTCCACGAAACACCAAAACACTATATACTGCACTCGACGCACGTTTCGCCAACCAAGTTGGCATCATCTGGGGATGATTTAAACTTTAATCATCTCCAGATGATGCCAACTTGGTTGGTGAAATGCGCGTTGAATGCAGTACATAGTGATTTGGTGTTTCGTGGAAAACTACGTCAGTGTTATTCACAGATTGGCCGATAGCGCGTGTGTTCATATGCTCTGTGTTTTTAGCATCAATCTACTAATGACTTTTTCAAAACTTTCTTTTTTCTTTCAAAGGGATTGAGGCGTTTGCATATGGTAGTAGGCTGCCAAAGTCGCGGGAAGGTGTAGGGGTGTTTTTGCATTTCTTTTTCGATATCTGCATTCCTTCACGAGTTATAAGGACTTTTTTAGTTTTATCAGTTTATGCTTTACATATTTAACATCTATTCGGTCTTTTAATTTTTTTCAAAACTTTATTGTTTGGTCCAAAAGGACTGACGCTTTTGCCCAGTATTATTGTAGGCTGCCAAAATCGACAGGAGGCTAGGGGTTTTTTTTTTTTCATTTACTTTTTGGTATCTATATTCCTTCATGAGTTATAAGGACTTTTTGGTTTTGTCAGTTCATACTTTACATATTCATTTAACAGCTATTAGAACTTTTAAAGAATTTTCTTAAAACTTTTTTATTTTTGCAGAAGAACTTTTTTTGTTTTTGAATTTCTCGGGGCATCGGTCGGCGGGATGGCATATATCATACCTGAGATGACCTTTTAAATAACAAAGTAGTCTTTTTTACACAAGACTTGTAGTCTCTGTAAAAGTTCATATATTTTAAGTATGCGCCAATTACATCTTGACGTTGAACGGTCCTTCACAAATACAAATGGAGTTTTGATGAGCGGCACCGGAGATTAACTCCGGAACATTTACAACAAATATTAGTAATATATGTTTACTCCTGTGATCGCTAATTAAAAAAACATAAGTTCGTCCCCCACATGCACGCCAGTGTTAATTTATTGCAAAATACCAGCCTTAATTATTAATAAATCTATGAAAACACTAAACATATCCCACAGAAGGTACATTGAGATACCTTCAGGGATAGGGGTGATTGTATTACTCGTGGTGTTTAATTAATGTAATTAATATTCCACAATCCTCTTCAATACAGTCACATTCAGTTTCAGCAATATTTTCTTCAGTTTGATTCCCATTCATCAACATTGGATAAACAAATTGAGATGGAGAAACATGTGTATAAAAATCGTTTTGAAAAATGAGTAACTGTTGTTGATCCAATATATGATTTAAAATACCCAGTTCGATGAAAATTCAAAATCCAACAATAAAAGACATGAAGTTTACATTTGAAAATACTTTTTGATTTAAAGTTATTATTTTGATTTCTTTCAATTCTTGTAAATAATAGAGAATTAACTGTTTTAAAGTCACTTTTTAGGAATAAATTCCATACCGAGGGGCAGAATGAAATAAATCCACAATCTGGTCGAGCAAAAATAAAACATAAATCCAATCGAAAAATCATAATATTAAAATAAATATCATGTATTTAAACTTGGAACGTATACATTATTTAAAGACATTACTTTAATCATTCTGTGAAAAGAAATACAGCTTTCTTCACTGTCCCTCTTTTAGTGACTTTCCTCTTTTTACAGAAAATACTATATTTATTTATCCCCTTTTCCACAGTTGCACCATAGGGAATCTCTTAAAGCAAATGAATTAACACGTCATAGCCTAGTAGCCAAAAATTATGGATAAAAATCATATTTTAGTTTATTTTAATTTGATTTTGTTTTACTTGTGAGATGATTTTTAAATATCTGTACAAATATTACAAGCAGACAGAACAATGGCTAATATTTCTTCATTATTCATGTTATATTCAGAAAAATGTACTTCTAACCCATATAAAACACATTATCGATGCAATTTCCACACAAATAACAATTTTTATGATAAAACCAGAATTTTTATGGTTTTATTCTTGAGAACATTTTACTATGTACAAAATCATAGTATAAATCCATCTATGTATTTTCATATTGGTCTATTTTACGATCCAATATACGACATTGCCAGGAACTTCAATAACTTCAGAAATTTTAGTACCTACCTTACACGTATGATAGAAAAAGCAACTACTTTGTTAAAACTGTATGCAAATATTTTACATCGTCTACGTGCAACTACATAATACATACCTTGTAACGAAGTGATTTTTCCGTTAACAATTCTTTGTTGTAGTAAGACCTAATTGGGTCCATCTGTCACTTTGGTACACACTGTATACTATAACTAGTATGAATGTTCTCTTTAAAACCGTTTTGAACCAGAGTTCAAGTTCTTTTAAAAAGTCCATTATATGGACTAACAATTATTTACTAAACATAATTGTTTCAAACCAGTTTATTTTCAGGGTAATCTTAAGTTATGTTATTATCTCAATGATAAACCCGTTGTTGTGTTCCTACTAAACAGCCGCCAAGTGAGACGTTGAAAATTGAATTTAATTTAGTTAATACAAAGCCGAGTTAAGACTACGCTTCTATTTTTCTTTAAATAATTTATAGAATAAAGTATTAGGTTTATAGTAAAATATTAATTCATGACCGTTTTTAAAGATTTCTTTTCGTAAATATAGTTTTAAAATTATAAGAAAGCGATTCCCGGCATCAGAATAATTTATAAACGTTTGTTTATGTTAGATAACGCAGGGAATTTGTTTATGCAGAATCCTTTGAAACATGTAGGCATGTGATTTTCGGGTGGGGGATCTGTAAATAAAACCGCACGCACGAGCCAAGAATAACATATTCTGACAAGTAGTCAGATACACCGACTATACCGTACAAGCAGCTCCCGTGCTCTGACGAATCCTCCAGTGGTAAGAATTATTTTTCACAATTTTATTGCTTTATTGTTGATTTTGGTGCATTTCCGTCATTTACCGCATTTCCGCTATATTCTCTTGTCCGTTAATTGTCTATAAATACCGTACGACCCGAGATATCTGGAAAATATGGTGGTTCATCAAGTAAATCCGGATTACCTCCTTTAACTACAACCATATCGGGATTTCTTTAGTAGATACCACACGAGTGAGGTTTTTCTCTAGAACTGTAAAAGGAATCTCATCGTACCCCGGGATGTACCACATAAACCGTTCTGTTCAGCGCGTGTAAGGTTTTTCTCTAGAACTGTGAAAGGAACCTTACCACGCCCCGAGGTAGAATTGCCAATCCGTAGCCATTATATCTGAGTGGTGAAACAAGAAGGTTCGCAGATAAATGTGATAATCACTCATTTTATCGATACCTAGTGCGAAAATACGCTTTAACTCCGCCCGCATATCGCTGGTCTAGTCAGCTCAAGGGACAGTGTGCCTTAAAGACGTGAATTAGTAAATTGGAGCCTGGTGCTATATCACGAGGTCAGCATCAAGCATATCCAAACTTCATTAGTAGATTCAGCAGGAGTGAGATTTTTCTCTAGAACTGTGAAAGGAACCTTACCGTGCCGTGGGAAGTAATGTACTAACCATTGTATTCAGCACGAGCAAGGTTTTTCTCTAGAACTGTGAAAGGAACCTCACCGTGCCGTGGGAAGTAATGTACTAATCATTATATTCAGCACGAGCAAGGTTTTTCTCTAGAACTGTGAAAGGAACCTCACCGTGCCGTGGGAAGTAATGTACTAATCATTATATTCAGCACGAGCAATGTTTTTCTCTAGAACTGTGAAAGGAACCTCACAGTGCCGTGGGAAGTAATGCACTAATCGTTCTTTCAGCACGAGTAAGGTTTTTCTCTAGAACTGTGAAAGGAACCTCACCGTGCCGCGTGGCCTAATACTAGCTTTACATGCAGCCACTGCCGCTGCTACTCGCGCTGCCCGCTGTCCTGCCCTATAGCAGCCTTGAAGAAAGTGACTGTTTACATACAGCTAGTACGCGTATGGAGGACGTAAAAACTGCCGCAGCGACAGCGCTCTGGCATGAGCAGTGGCAGCGCGAGCGACGTGTTTACATACTCGCGCTGTCCACTTCCCTGCCCAATTCCCTGCTCACTTTAGCTGCATGTAAACCCGCCATAAGGTAGGCACCATATCGTTTGATACTTGTATTTGCTAGGGACATAAGTTTCTGATCTATCGATATAGCACATCCACGAGTAGCAAGTCATATATACCGTCTTACCTGGATTGACATCTTCCCGTTGTGGCACGCCTGCACTCCGTAACCACTAGCACCTGGATAGTTCTGTACCGCCCATCTGCTGTAACTGTGCCTTAAGCACCAGCGACCATAGAGTCACTAACCACTTGCCATAGACCCCAGTAACCGTAGATTGCTTTCATAACTGCTTGTAGTAATTATTTTGTTATTGCCTGCTTATCAGTAAATAGCGTAAACGTAGTTTCCGAATCTTCGCCGTATCATAAACCTCTTGCTTGGTTCCTAGGTTGTATCATTTGTAGATAAAAACTAGTATTTACATTGGTCTCTTCTGTTCTCCTTTAATAAAGTTGTATTTATATTTTTTTCTGTGTATTTATGTTTTTTTTGCTTCTATGAGATCGATCATGAATAAATAGAATAAGTACCGTTTGCATTCTGACTTTTATTTAAAGGCAAAGGTATAAGTAATAAAGTTTATTTGAACACCAAGAATCATTTTTGGCAGGTAAGGGGGAAGTTGTCCATTGCTACGCAAACGACAACCACACACACAGACCGCCTGGTATTCCGTTTCTTCACTGAGTTACCCTAGTTTCTATCATACCGCTGATAGAATAAAGTGGCGTTCCCACACTTTAAAACAGGAACTGTCTCTCGAGACCGTTACCGAAATAAAAAAGTTCAAAAGTACAGCTACTGTGCTGAAGGGTGCCAAAGTGACATGACACCCACACAAAATAAGCATTTTGGTGGGCTAGAATGTCACAACCTAGTTTTAAACCACTTTATCTTTTAAAACTGACAGTTTAAAAAAACATTTTTTTTATGATAAAGAGTAATAAAGATTTAAACTCATTGATAATAAAATAATTGAGCATCAACTAAAGCGAATGTGGTCGATTAACAAAAAAAAAATCAGTTCGGATACGTCATTCTATGTACCATTTAAGATGTAAATCCAAATAAAAACTTTATTATCTTAGATACAGAAAAAAGTTTTATAAGAAAGTAGCTGTCCATCAATCGGCAGGCCCGCGCCAGTCTATGGCGCAAGGAGTACACTGCAGCCAGACGCCAGATCTAGGAGGGTGGTAAATTGAAAAACAAAAGAAGCGACTGGTCGATCGTTGTAAAAAAATCAACGGTAGCGCCACGCTTTATCATGTATTTGTTCATGCTGGTTTACATCGGGATATACAATCAAGAATTACTGAATAATATTTAGCCTCACACAGCATTATTTTAATGTCATAACAACACAACATCTTCGCTTTAATTAGTGACCGCAGACCGGCCGAAAAAAAGCGGCGGCGGCGGCGGCTCCAACTTCAATGAGTAAAGGTCTTTTGCAAATTTGCAGTTCCGATACTATAATCCCTTAATCCATATATGAAAACTAATGGTTAAGCGGCACGCGTCCTCAAACAAGAAAAGCGATAATTTTTTTTTGCAATTTTTTATACAATATGTAAAATATATAAATAGTAGAAAAACGTGTCTTCCCATTCATTTTACATTTTTTCTTTTATAATCGTGCAACGACTGCAACGTGTTTAATTAAAGGTGTTTTTTGAAAAAAAGTGAATTTTTTAGTTCCAAATAAGTTGTAAGTTGTTAATTTTATTATTTCATTTTGTATTTTGCTTAAACAGTAAAATAATTATGCAAATTTATTTTCTGGGCCTGGCTATTAACTGTATGGGTATTATGTTATCATCATGAGATCATGACATGTTTTAAGAGCAATATTAAACTGTAATTTACAAACAAACTGAACTGTACTTCTATTTTGTTTATACGTCCATATCTACCACTTGTAATCTTTTTTTTATAAGAGTTTCATCAGTTTCACCACATATTAGGAAAATGTGAAAATGTAAAGGTGAGGCCGCTTGTTAACGACAGAAATTTCGCCGGGTCTAGAGCCGGCGTATCCACCGGGCTTACAGACGCTCGATAGTGGGGTATTGGTTTATATGAATATGAACGTTTGTTCACGAGATTGGAGAAGTTACGGCAACCGGCCGGCTGTCGTGTGCACGCCGGTTTCTCTCGACTCTCCGGTCAAACTTCACCCAGTTTTTTTTCGAAATTATGTCTGCCTAATCGTTGCCAAGAAACAATGCCGTCCACATCTCAAAATACTAAAGAACAACTAGAAGAAATGGAGATCCAAATTGAAGCTGAACAAAACCGTATCACCAATAGTGAACAATCGGACTCGGAGGTTGAAGTTGTGGAATCACAAGCAGTGATGACATCAGAAAGTACAGCAGAAAAAGGGATTGAATATGAAATTTTTAATGATTCAGGAATATATCCCGAACAGTTAAGTGATCGGTTAAGTGATACCTGATAAAATAAGAGTATTATGACTAGATAAAGTATATCTCATTTACGTCAAAGTGAAAATTTTTGTTACCCTAGGGATTCTTTAAAAAGGAGCTTTTCTAATAATTACTATAAAGAAACATTAACTAATGGTGAAACCGTCCAACGTATTTGGTTCATGTAATCGACAAAAATAGATGCAGTATTCTGTTTATCCTGTAAATTGTTTGATAATACAACAAGTTCTTTAGGACAGAGTGGGTTTAGGGATTGGCAACATTTATCTAGAACTTTAACTAGACATGAAATATCCAACGATCATATTAAATATTGCAATCAACTTGTACAACTTCAACATTCGCTAAATTCAGATCTATCGGTAAATTCTTTACAGGAAAAATTAATTGATAGTGAAAGAAGGAAGTGGAGTTCTGTTTTGGAAATAATTGTAATCGCTATTCAGTATTTAACCAAACAAAATCTGCAAACGAAAGTTTATAATAAAAGTAATTTTTGACGTTTCAAAAAAGTCGCATTATTGACGCACATTTTGACGTTCCAAGAATGTCACTTTGACGTTTCAAGAAAGTCACATTTTAACGTTTCAAAAGTCACATCGGTGGAATGTCACTAATATTTTGTTTAGACATTGGGGCCGATTTTGCTCATCAATGAACTCAATCTCTTCCTTGACCTCTGAAATTTGTGTACCAAATTTGAAAGCTTTATTTCAAAAACTGTAGTTGCTATCGCAAACCAGACAGACACATAGACACAGACACAAAATTTTTTCTGTCTGATATTTTTGTGTATCGTCATAATTCGTCGAGATTCGTCCAGAAATGCAATAAAAATTTTCAAAATTTTTTTCACGAATACATAACTTCCTTACTTCGAGAGGTGAGGAAGTAATAGTTATTTTTACTTACCAGTTCCATCAAACTTTTTCCCAATTTTTACCCAGATCATTTCTGTCATCCTCCTGTTACTACACTCTGATAAAGTGTGATCATATAGCTGAAGATATTTCTCTATCTCTTGAGTAAATAGTATAGTTTGATTAACATCTTCTTTCATTGTCTATACTTTCGCGACACTTGTCGCAACAAATATCGAACAAGTTGATTCTTGTGGCGAGTAATGCAAATGATGCCTGGCTTCACATTCCTTCTGCTGGCAAATGCATTTCAAGTGTGCGGATCTTAATTAAACGAGCGTTAAATGCTGTCCGACACATTTGTGAAAAAGCATTTGTGGCGCAACAAATGTACCTTAGGTATGAGGGCCGCACTTAACAAACACCTTACAACTAGTACAGAATACTTAACTGAGTACAACTTGCTTATTTTACTAATTTTTACATAACTATTAATAATTTTGTAATTTTTGTTTTCAGAACGAGTGTGCCCTTGAGAACTATGACTGTCCTTCTAATATGGTACACACTTATGGAATCTCATTATATAGAAAATTTCACTGACACTGTTCGTTCCTGAGAAATAATTGTTTCATTATTTTAGGTTCGGGAAATAAAATAAAATGAGCAGTTTAAATTATCGTATGTATTGTTCAAAATGACCCCCACCGACTTCCATACAGTAGTATAATCTGTCATGAAATTCTGTATGAACATTTCTGAACACATCTGGAGTCAATAAACGGCATTCTTGAACAATTCTTTCACGTAACTCTTTCAGAGATACGGGTTTTGTTGCAAATACCTTCGATTTCAAATGTCCCCACAGAAAGAAATCCAAGGGAGTTAAATCAGGTGACCTAGCGGGCCACTCCACAGGACCTCTTCTTCCATTCTATCGTTCAGGAAACCGATTATCCAAAAATTGACGGACTGCTATAGCAAAATGTGGGGGTGCTCCATCCTGTTGGAAAAACAGTTCGCCCTCTAAAAGATTATCGTCTTCTTCGAGGATTTGGGTAATCGTTGGGTCGATGTTATTTACAATTGTGTCTGTTTACCTCCCCATTTAACTGAAATGTCGATTCATCAGAAAAAT
>JANEYF010003703.1:0-119239 GCA_029963845.1 Rhamnusium bicolor | reverse complement strand
AATGGGGAGGCCGAGGACTCTTGAGCCTAGAGTGTACGCCGGTCTCGCATTTGACATCAGGCGAGGAGGCCGGCGAGGTGCTGATGTTCAATCACCGAACTTCAATGTTTTTGAGGTTAGGTCTAACTTTTCCGACTAGCCCTGACATGTCCACGGAAATGTCCCAATTTTATTTTTCCTACATTTCTAAAGTTCATTATATTCTATACATTTTTAAATTAGAGTAGTTTGTAAAAAACGAATTAGGCACGAATGATTTTTGAACAGATTTAATTATTAAGGTTATGTTGAAAAGTAAAAATATCTGATGTGGCCAGCACATAACTTTCTTATACCATCCTGATGTAAAGAAATCATTCTATTTAATTCTTCACTTACCTCAATTAAATTTTAATAGCGTACCTTGAAATGTTTTTTAGCGATTTTTATAAAAATTGTGATCCTTCTGATGAAATATGGGAGATGTACGGTATGGGTTGATGAATGTATGTGCTTTAAAAGCAGAGCTAAGAGAAAGAGGTGCAAAATTAAGAGAGCCTAAAAAACAGCTAATTCAGAGGCGTGTTTACTAGGACAGATTTGTCAAAAGTATGCATTATTATGAAGTTTAAGTTCTGTATTTCTGCTCAGACTTCAAGACTGATAGAAATAATAATTTCGTTGGAAAGTGGTAATTTACTTGCTCGGTAGGGAAATTATTATACCTAGGGATCTTATGTCATTAAGGTTAGGTTATATCAAGCATGATCATGATGAAAACAATGAATGTGCATGATTATTACTTACGATTTTCTCTAGTAGGCTCCTTTGGTAACGCATACTCGTCGGAATTAAAATGTTTCGAACGAGTAAACTTATCCTTGAGAATGGCTACCAACCACTGTTTTAGGCAAGTTTTGGCTCTTGGAGACATATGTCAGTCTTTTGTTCCCGAACAAAATGATATTACACAACACAGGCATAATTAACAAGTCTTTTTTTATTTACTGGTGTATGAAATAATTATAATAAAACCTTATAAACTTGTTCCGCGCCTAACAATAACTTGATAGCTACCTTACTTGCCAGTGGTGCCAACTGGTGAGCCTAAAAACAATAGCTCTCATTGTTCTTAAAATATCTATTAGTAAAAAAAACCCTTTAGTTCCTTCAAATATTTGTGGTGATTGCCATTTCTTTTGAAAAAAATAAATAAATAAATAAAAACTACAGCATTTATACAAAAGTACAATTTTAATGTTCCTTTATAAAATCACATAAATATAATATTGTTAGTTATTGTTACAGGCAAACAAGAACAAACATATTCGAGCTAACCTAATTTTGTACATGGTTTTGTAAGTCTTAGAAGGTATAATATACTGAGTGAACTGCTTCACCTCAAGCTACAAATTAAAGGCAGGACATTTTAAACAAATCCTGAAATTAATAGTGTCTTAGGATACTAGCCATTTTAGGTTTAGATTTCCAGATTCATTTAGAATAACTAAATCGTTCGCAAAGGCAAGTTTGCATGTTTCATCTCTTACTACAGGTATCTAAGAGATAGAGCATATTCACTGAATGCATCCATTACATCTCAAGACTGTACCATTTTACAATAGATTGACCACACATTTGACATATAACTATATATCCTAAAAATGGCCCTTTAAGTCGAAATATATCATTAGTATTGATTAGAGATATCAAAATTCCAAAAATTGAGGGCTGTATACGATTCTTAATTGTATAGGGTGTTTAAAAAAAACACCAATATTTCTAGGGCAGAAGCTATATCAAAAGTCCTAATATAAACCGTTATCCAGATACCGAGTGTTGAAATTAAATTTTTTTTAATACACTTCATTACAAAACCAAAACTATAACAGATATCCGGTAGTTTCTAACTTTCAATTAAATACTTAATTCGTTTGTTAATGGAAAATCAAAAAAATCCAATCATACCTTGTTACATCTCAAATAACTCGAAAGGGTGCATTTTAGCACCTTTGAAGAGTACTTTTTTTTTTGTAAAATTAAGGATACCTCATACCGAAAAACCTAACCTTAAAAAATTTAGGAGTGAAACGTTTCAATGAGTTGTGTAAGTGGTGGCTGATATCACAATAGGACTATCTTAATCGTATTTATCAACCTCCTAAACATGCCTATACCTACTTTCAACCCGATATCGTAGCTTTGATTTTCTAATAGAAAATGTGTCAAAAAATTAAAATTCAACACTCAGTATATGAAAAACAGTTCATAGGACATGTTTGTTATGCAAACTCCGATTATTTGTTGATGTACCTGCCCTGCAAATGTTAGTAAATTTTTTTCAAAAACCCTATATATGTGGTTTGTAATTTTAATTTATATTTGCATTACAAACAAATTCATAGTTTTAAGCACAATTTAAACTGCTGCCATTTAAACAACCAATTAAGTAATGCACGTTATTTTATTGTCACAAATTTTAAATCATTAACATTTTGATTTATTTGTGGTTTCATTCAAATCAGAATGAAGGTATTATTACTATCTTTCTTGAAATGTATCCATTGGTCTGTTTCCACAAATTTGGAAATAGTAAATAAAATTTCTAAAATTCATTATTTAGTTTTCCAAATATATTGAAATTTGGTATTGTTTCCTGTTTCCACCTGACATCTCTAGCTATTACTTTAGCAGAATATGTCTATTCTAATTTCCACCTATTGGTAAACTTACTTAATAAATGACTAAATAAATAAGCAACGATATATATATTTATAAAATATAAGTAACTGGTGGTTATTGCTGTGTACTACCCCACATTCTTAAAGCTGTAAGGGCCGCATTAAATTTATTACACCATTCTATTCTTTCTTCTTTTGTATCTGCTGATAATAAATGCCTAATAAAAAAAATATATGTAAAAAAATTTCAAACAACTTTTTTTGTATATTTGTATTTGATTTACCTAATGATTGTTTTGTCCCCTTTGCACACCATTACTAAAGTATCCTTATCTTGAGGACGTGCCTTTCGTTCCCTCTCTAAAAGAAAAGTGTGCAGTCGGGCGCAAATTTCTCGGCTTACTGGGCCTACTTGCTTTGTGATACAATTATTCAAGTCGATTGTATCTATGGGAGGCTAGAATCGAAAAAAATAAAAAAATCAAAATTGAAGAATAAAAAGTAAACCCACTTTTTATGTTTTAATAAATTTTAATTGTTCCCATTATGATGCATAAAAGAGAAACATATTTTTTTCACAAATATAAAAAACGTGTTAATACTAATACGGGTATCAGGGTGAGTCAATAGTTTGTGGACGGTCAATACATTGTTAACCGTTTGAAATTTGAAAAAAATGTCAGATAAAAATTGTGGGAGGTCAAGAGTGGCATTAGATTAGATTATAATGGAGGAGCTGGCTGGTTGGCCTTGACCACCGCGACCCCCTGTGGGTCTATTGTGGAGCTCCTATTCATTTCCTGAGAGCTCCTTATCCAGCTTTGTCCTTTGTATCAGACTCCACAGCCTTGATAAGGGGCTCTTAGTGTAGCTGTCAGCTCTTGGTTTTTTTCCCCAAGTAGTTGGAACCCAAGTCTAACGAGGCCTTCACAGTGGCACAGCACATGAACTGAGGATTCCTCTTCTTCTTGGCAGAATCTGCATGTTGCATCCTGTACCAGACCCATCAGACTCGTATGTCTATTGAGTCGACAGTGTCCTGTTAAAAGACCTACTATTATCCTAATGGCCTTTCTATTTTGGCATAGTAGATCTTTCGTAAATTTAGCCGATCTTTCTTTAATGAACTCTTTGGCCTGTCTCTGTTGCGGGAAGCTCCTCCACCATTCTAGAGACTTATTTTGCATCCATTCCTCAATGGATGTTCTTATGCCTGCTTGGCCATGCCACAGAAGGGTGCAGGTCCTATTAAGGCTGTGGATGAGCCTTCTCTGGCCAGTTCATCTGCCTTTTCGTTACCCTTATGTCCCTCGTGTCCTGGCACCCACACCATGGTCAGTATATTTTGACTTCCTAGGTCTTTTAGGGCATTCACACATTCCCACACAAGCTTTGAGTCAATCTGCATGGAACCAATTGCTTTTAGTGCCGCTTGGCTATCGGAGAAAATGGCTATCGACTGATTGACAGTCCCTTGCCTTATTATTTCCTTTGCACACCACTGTATCGCGGCTACTTCGGCCTGAAATACTGTGGCGTATTTTCCTAGACTTAACGACATTTCCGTTTTTGGCCATATCCCGTAAATCCCAGCTCCCACTCCTTGTTCCGTCTTGGAGCCGTCCGTATACCAGATTTTTTGCGCTGTTATTGGGGGACCGTTTTTTCCAGTCTTCCCTGTCTGGTATTATAATTTTAAAGTTTTTATTGAAATTATACTTCGGGACTAAGCTATCCGTAGGCATTCCTAGTATAGGATGCACCTTTAACTCTAAGTATAACCTCTGGTGCTCTTCCGTGCTGCTGCCTTATGGGCGTTGAGCCTTGCATTAGCCTGGGTACCACTGAACGAGCTTCTCCTTGGATAATTATATGTAGTGGTGACAGGTCTAGCAGGACCTCTAATGCGGCTGTAGGAGTGGTTCTTATGGCCCCAGTGGCGCACAGGCAAGCAAAAAAGTGGCATATTCCAAAATCTACAGTGTGTTTCACATAGTGGTGGGAAGCCGATACTGGGTTTTTTTAATGTAATTTTTATATATTTGTTTGACTCTTAATTTTGATGAGTTCAAAGGAATGAAAGTAGATGTATATATCGGTTTTCGTTTTTTGTATTGTAAATGGAGGAAATCATTTCTTGAGTGTGAAAATTATCGTTTTAGAGGATATTTTTTGAAAACTTGAATACTCTAAAAACCTTCAAAAAAAAGTAGTCACTATGTGGTATCAGCATGTACATAGATAATTGATTGCTAAACCATAAACAAATATATATACAGGGTGTTCTATTTGAAATAATTGAGTTAATGAAAGTTCAAAAATGTAAAAATTGGAATCAACGTGGAAAGCACCCTGTAGAATAGGGTTTAGAAGCCTGGAGGTAGTTATATGGATCTTGATTAACACTCAAAGTCAAATGATGGTCAAATTTATGAAAATGTGTTTTTTGCAGATGTTATATAGCTGCAATTGCAGTTTTTTTTTTCGAAAAAGTTGATTAACATGTGTAAATCCAAAAATAACATATAACTGGATAGAGAATTAAGAGTTATACAAATATATAAAAATATACAGGGTGCTTCATTTAAAAAAACCCTAGTATTAGTTTGCCACCACTATGTGAAACAACCTGTAGATTTTAAAACAATTTTAGAACATGCCACTCTTAACGTCCTACAAGTTTATCTGAAACATTCGAATATTGACCGTCCGCACCCTAACGACATGCTGTATGTGCAAAAAAAATTATTTTGTCAGTGAGAAAATTTTTTCTTTATAAGAGTAAGAATAGTTAAACCACCTCAAGCTGAACTAAATACATTATAGTGATAAAATGGCCGGCCAGTTATTTTTTGCGATTGACCGCCATAACTTGGTCAATATATCATTATTTGTGTTCCGCTAACACTGTGTATGTTTTTGTATTTTCATAGCTGGCATCATTATCACGCGCCCCCTAGTGGTCGCGACGTGTGAAGTCGGTTGGACAATTCCAAGAATAAAGTAACAAATGTAAACGTTGTTTTCTTAAGCTTACAAGGAATTGTGCAATCAAGTCAAAGGAGTAATAAACAATTCTACAATCATAATTGGTCTCTTCAAACCTCCAAAATCTATAAGGTATGAAAATGTCATTTTAAAGCACGAAATTTTGTTTGCACAACTTACAAAAAAATTAGCAATTTTAAAGCGCTGTATTCAAATGTCATTATTAACCTTATTATTAACAAACAATTTCATACTTGACTTGACCAATAATTGACAGCCAATTGACCCTAATTATAATCACTACTATTACTTACAGTTTTTTTCTCGTCATCTGGATATTTCCAATAACTTAACGAATGTCCCTTAAGCAGGCACCATCTACGATGCCACGCCCCAAACCCTGATACATCTTCGAACATAGTCAAGAAACCCCTATGTTCAACTGAAACGGCTAATTCACAAGCTATCCGCATTTCCACACTGCCATCTAAAGGACTCATCGAAGGTGTCTGAAAAATTTTACAAAAATGTAAAATATGTTGCTGGACATGTATTTCGCTAATTTTTATTGCAAACTTACATTATTCAAACTCCAAACTCTTTTGTTAACAGCTTGTACGGCAAATACAACATAGCCCATCAATGCAAAGGATGAGGTTCGTACGGCTTGTGGACCGGCAGGAGATTCCTTTATGGGCATCACCATCCTAGACTCTTGTTTAGATTTTTTTGGTGTGACGAGTTTATTACCAGACTGAAGGAAAATATAAAATTATAAAAGTTTATTATTATCATTTAATATTACAAAAGAGAAAAATTTACCTTTTTGTTATTTATGTGATACTTGATTTCATGAGGTAGCCATTCCTCTTGCGCTTGAAGACAATAAACCTCAAAAGTGACAGTAAAGTCACTGTAAATGTTGTGTAATGTTACAGTACCAGGTATACACAAGTCCACGTCCGGATTTTTAACATCGCGTACAACAGTGGATACTAGCTTTGTTGGTACGACTTGTTCTCCGCATTTGACGAGACACACTACGTGATGTCCCTTTCCACCAGCTAATAAGTAATCAGAATAAAATGTAATTTTTTTTAACATAACAAATTTTAATAATGATTTCACCATATTAAATAAAAATAATGTTTTATTTACCTGCTGCCAATGCTTTAACATACTTCTGCTTCAGGGGTAAGACAATATTAGATATTATCAAAGTCCCTTTTTCCAGCGGGACATTTTGTGCATGCTGCCCTTGTGGTCTTATAGTACCTTCAACTTTTAACCTTTGCAGCACATGGAGAGCTGCTTGTCTTCTGTGAGCTACAAAAAAAATTATCCAATAAAAAAAATACACCGATACAAAACAAAACGGACTTACTAGCAACAAGTAACACACGTTCTGCCTCAACCTGCTCCGTGGATCCTGAAAATTCCGGAGTGCAACTACATAAATTTAACGCCTGGCTAGTTTGAGAGATAATATTTTGTTGTTTGTTCACTTCATCTTGCAGTTCTGCTGTTTTTTTCTGAACTGCTTCATCTTCCTCGGAAACCTCTGACGGAGATTCCTCTATAAGGGGTTGCCTTGTTATCTGCCTTACTGGTGTTTGACTCTGAAACCAATTACGGAATCTAATAAGGTCCATTGCAAGAAAGGTTATTTAACTGATAATGAATACTTCGAATAATTCATAAAATACATTTATAGAATTTCCAATAAATGCATATAGGAAACTTTTAAATGTCTAAATACTAGGATAAAATAATAATGATGTATAGTACGAGAAATCGATATAGTGATGGGACGTGTGGGGTAAGACGCTACATAAGGGCATGGGAAATGTCTAACACATGACATCTTCAGTCTTTTACGCCGCTTACATTAATGCGAGAAAGATGATTGTTGTTTTTGTTGGCACGCGACCGAGGCGGAGTTTCACTTACATTCTGTGATAGTTCAGGTCCTCACTTAATTTTGTTACCGATTTGTTTAGCATAATTATTTTATGTCTGTTTAACTGCTGGTGTGTTTTTGAAAATAATTTAAGAAGGTTATCGTGTTATAGTGAGTTGTATAATATATGGGAAATAATTATAAGTAATAATTATTTTATATCTGTTTATTTGCTGGTGTGTTTTTGAAAATAATTTAAGAAGGTTATCGTATTTAATGTAAAAATGTTTTGACCGTGGGAGGCCTCTATGTCTACATATTATTGTGTTTGTAAAAACGAAAGTGACAGTGATTACAGTGATAAAGAAAATCAAAGCTAGTGTTTTCGGTAAGAAAAAAATTGGCTACATTTGAACGAGCAAGTGAAACAAATTTGCTTTAATATTCACAATAATCTTTTGAAGCGATGAGCTAATGACCCTAATTTGTATGATTTAGATGTATTAGGTGAAACAGCATCTCTGACTAACGTTCCTCGTCCCACAATACACAAACTGGTGAAAGAAGGTGCCCTTCTAAGAAAACGATCCGACATCGATCAATTGAAAATTCTGGACTCATCGTTAGCAAAACCTTTAACAACTTTAGTTTATGACGCGTATCAGAAAAATGAAATTTCCAACTATTGACGTGGTAGACAGAAAATGAAAAGAAATGGGTTATCATCTAAAATATACCATAAGAACTTTAGGAACTTGGCTGAGAATTGGAAATAAATATCAGACTATTAATAACCTCATGGCGATTATGGAAAGCAGACGAATAGTGGATTGGCAAGATTCATATCTTCTAGAAGAGATAAAAGAACTCAAAAAGGAAAATTGCCCAATTTTTGATCTAGATGAAACTTGGTATGATACTCATGACACCGTAAAAAAAAAGATGGACTGATGGATCTAAGAAATGTCAACCAATCTCATTACCCCCCAAATAAAGGGACTCGGTTGATTATACAAGGTGGAGCAAAATCAAGTCCCCTATGGAATGTTGCTATTATTTCGTTTGTAGTTGACATCTGTCAGAGTTTTTTGATCAGTTGTAAAGTAGACACTTGGGAAATTCATTATGAATCGATATACGCCTCGAGAACGCGCTGAAATCGTACAAATGTTTTATGTAAATAATTTGTCGATTATCTTAGCCCAACGAGAATATCGGAGAAAATATGGTAGACCCCCGTTTTCAGACATTTCGGCGATTAGCTGCCAATTTTGAACAAACTGGGTTCACATCTTGATAATCCACATATTGGCAGACCTCGTTCAGCTCGTTCAAGGGAGAATATAGACCATGTACGTAGAGATGTGATGGAAAGGCCAATAACATCAACAAGAAAATGATCTACTCAATTAACCATTAGCCGACGTTCATTACAGCGAATTTTGGTAAAAAGACTTACACTTGTTCCCCTACAAGATACAGTCAACTCATAAAATTCTGCCTGTAGACCTTGAAAAACGACTTTAATATTGTAATGCTATGGTGAACCTTGAAAATGAAATTGATGAATTTTGGAACAAAATCATAATGAGCGTCGAAGCTCATTTTTGCCTGAATTGAGCTGTAATAAACAAAACCATCGCTTCTGGGGTAGAGAGAATCCACAAATTATTCACCAACAACTGCTACATGAGCCAAAAGTTACCGTATGGTGTGGTGTTAGTGCTAGAAAAATAATCGGGCCTTATTTTTTTGAGGACGATCGAGGAAGAACCACTACGGTAAATGGAGATCACTACAGAAGCATGCTGCTGAATTTTTTAGTTCTAGAAATACAAAAACTTAAGGATGATATGTGGTATCTACAAGATGGTGCCACAGCACACACAGCCCGTGCGACAATGGCCATTTTGAATTGAATGTTTCCTGGGAGTTGCATCTCTATAAACGCAGATATGGCATATCTGCCAAGGTCTCCGATTTAACTGTGCCTGACTTTTGGTTATGGGGGTATCTCAAAGATAAGGTCTTTGCAAATATCCTCAAACCTTGGAAGCACTACAAGGCAACATCCGGGAAGAAATTGGCAGAATACCACCTGAAATGATGGAAAAAGTTATGAAAAATGCTCTAAAAAGAGCACATTCTTGCATTAATGCTAGGGGCGGCCATTTGGTCCATATTTTTTTAGTGTGTAACAAAAGAAATTTTTAGGGTTTAAATAAATATTTTTGATTCATAATATGACTGTCGGGGACTTGATTCTGCGCCACCTTGTATAGGTTAGGTTAGGTTAGGTTTGTTGTGAGTGGGTCTCAGTAGACCCTCCACTGCGGCCATCAGCAGGCCTATTGTGGCTCACGCCTAATTATATTTCACCCAATAAGTTCAGTCTCTTAATGAAACTGATAACTTTATTGGGTGAGAATGTGTCCAGATCCTCTGGCAGCAGTTGCCTTCTGCCAAATATTGAGAATCGGATCCTCTCCACAGCGGGACAGGTGCATAAGATGTGGTCTGCCTTCTCATCATCCTCCAGACATAGACGGCACTCGGCGTTTTCCGCTAGGCCGAGTTTATGCAGATGATAGTTTAGTCGGCAGTGCCCGGTATATAGGCCTGTTAGAGTTTTCAGGTTTATCCTGTTTAACTCTAAAAGTTTCTTAGCCCTCGATTTCAAAGGGTATTTTATAAACGCCTTCGAATGAACTAATCCTGGTAACTCTTGCCAATGCTGAAGAGTTTGCCGTTCAGCCCAGGTTGAGATAGCCATCTTGGCAGTACTTGAGGATATGCCAAGTATTGGTTCTGGTCCGATGAATCGTGATCCCGCTCCTTCTCTAGCTAAGGAGTCCGCTATTTCGTTACCTTCCATACCAGAGTGGCCGGTATCCAGACCAGAGTCACTTTGTTGTTCTTGCTCAAATGATTTAGAGCTTTCTGACAGTTCCATACCGTTTTGGAGTTACACCGGTAGGAGCCAAGAGCTTTTATAGCTGCTTGGCTATCTGAGAAAATTTTTATTGATCTGCGTGTAAGATGCATATATTCCAGCCTTCGTACACAGTTCAATGGCATGAACCTCAGCCTGTATTACACTGTGGATTAGTTGTTGGATGGGTTGAAAATGCATTAAAACTGTATGGAAAAAACATAAAAGACCGTAACGTGGATTACCACAAGAGCATGGAGGAAGAAATATTTGAGGAATGGTTTGAAAATACCCTAATTCCAAAATTAAAACTGAATAACATTATTTATTGTTCTTGACAATGCGAAGTACCATTCGAGACAACTGTATAAAATTCCTAACAATAGTTCTACTAAGCTGCAGTTACAAATTTTTTTAATGGAACATGATCTCTATTATGAGGAAAAATATAATAAAGCACAACTCTTGGAAGTCCTGCAAACAAAAAATTATGAGAAGTATATCATAGACATTGTAGCGGAGAGATATGGCCACAAAGTGTAGAGATTACCGCCATATTTCGGTATTTTTAACCCGATTGAATTAATTTGGTGTAAATTGAAGAAAAGGAAATACATTTCCGAATTTCGATAAAGTCGTAGAGTTTATTCAAAATGAGTTGTGGAAAATTAACAAGGAAGATCGAGAAAAATGAATTAGGAAAGTAATTACAATTGAGGATGATTATTGCTGATTATTTAAAAATTGCTGACTATCATATAAATGGTGGAAACAAATTTACTTATAAATTTGAACGAGGATAGTAGTTCATCTGAAAAGTAAGAAGAGGGTGAGAAGGGCGAAGATCCAGAGGAAGAATTAATGTGAGGTGAGGTAAAGTGAGTGATGAAGTAAACTTTGTAATATCAACTGTATTATTTATTTCCATTTTTGACTTTTGATTTTGATTTTTACTAAATTTTATTTAATATGATTTTTACATTAATAATTAATAAACGTTATATTTATTACTTGTGCAAGTATGTTTTTAATTTTGGCTTGCAATTCAGTGCAATATAATTAACCATTTAATAAACTAATATTTATTCAGTTTTTTGTATTTCCTGTAAATAATTTGGGCACATGTGGATTGCTTGTGAGGCTGACAATATGAATGCAGACAACGCATGATATAGTGTATTGATGTAATTCAAGTATATTCACTTGTAGGGCTTTTATTACTACTCAAAACTAAGTAAAATTAGTATATTCGATCAGATTTTGATTCAATTCAACACAAAACAATATTTAAAAGTGTAAATAATATATAGGTTATGACTTTATGTCAAATACTGACAGGCAACGGGAATTTTGGCAAAAAAATGGTTATGCATAGGAAAAAAATCTGGCTCACATCACTATAAAATAACAAACAGGTAACTGTAGTGTATATCCAAAAGAATAAATGAACAAAGCGGCAAGTATAACATACCTGATTTTGTTGTTTCCTATAAAAACTGACTGTGTGGGTTAGAGGTAACTCATTATCACCATCTATAACAACAGTTGGCAAATCCGTGTTTTTTTTTGGCGATGTTCTAATCTTCACTGGAGACTGAAACTTACTTTTAGGCGTGTTCACTTTTGGAGAAAAAACTCTTATAGTTGAAAGAAGTCGATGGCTGAGCAGGTTTGTTCTAAAAAAATGAAGAAATAAAAGGTGTCCTAGGTCATTTTTAAATACACTTACTCCTGGTGAAACATGACGAACCTGTTTTGGAGGTGTGGGACCAGTACTTGAATTTTCGTCGTTGCTCATCTCATCAAGATACTGGTCCATTTCATCCAAGATACTTGATACGTCACTAGCTGTGCTTTCATCATAAATAGGCTAAAAAATATTCAATAACTTAATTCCATATACATGTTACACAGATGATGTTGGAAAAGACAGCCGTTTTATGTCACCCTGGGCCATTCTTGCAAGTTACAGATTTTTATACAATACTCTTAAAGAATTTCGATATACAGGGCGTTTCAAAGATAAAACCCGTTCTTTTGAGAACCGATTCAACAAGAAAAAAATAAATAGAAATTGTATAATGACAAAATATCCATTACGCCTTTATTAACCAAGAAAATCAATAATTAAAGTTACAGTTGCATAGAAAAATTAAACGTGATTTCTTAAGAATTCAGTACAAAACAAAAACAAATTTATAGAAATGGCTCAAATAGATCACTTTGACATTCGAAACAAACAAATCATAAATGACACATGAATATGCTGCAATGTTTGCATTAAAGCCACAGCTACTTGAATACGAGGCACTATTTCATCATGTTCGTCCTCACAAAAATAAATCAAGTGGGTTGAAATCGGGTGATTGAGGAGGCCATGCCATGACCAATATCCCAAAAATGAAGAGTAATAGGATATTTTGTCACTACAAATTTATTTTTACTTGAATCGATCACCAGGAGAACAGGTATTACTTTTGAGACATCCTATATATGCAGCTGAATGTCAAAAATATTTTATCCCTTTCGCAATTACCACTTCTTTCATTATCAATATGTTCCCCATAACGGAAATTAACCAAAATATTGGATATTTAGCATTACAGGAGTTTTTTTCTCTGAAAAAGCAGATCACTAGAAACATGTCCATTGGCGACATGTTTTCATTTTTACCAATTTGAAATTATTCAAATCCCTTGATTATGCCATTAGAATGTCTGATGTGGTGAAATAGCAGGTAGTAAACTAGATTGTAATAAAAAAATCCAACAGTGATTGTAAACGACCACGTCACTTAAAAAATAATTTTTATTAGTACTATTTAAAATTTAACTTACCCTTTTATGCGGAGTTTGGTTCTTACACACGGCTTGCAATATTTCCCTACCGAAACTAGTATTAGGATCATCCGATTCATAATTATTTTCTTCAAAACTGCTCAAAAAAACAAGTAAAACTGAATTAGATAAATTTAACACTATCACCAGCACCGAAACAATGCACAGCACAAAATTAATGAGATGAATGACTATTAGGCATGCAACAGGAGTGAAAAATGAAATGAATAAAATTTTAGAGATTTTTTATTAACAACCATCACAATAGGTACATAAATAGGAAGCCAGTCTTATGTTCTAGGATTTATTATAGATAATATCAACAAAAATAAACTAATAAGTTTTAACAAAATAATACTTGCGAATGAGAACTACCATACATTTGAACTAATTCTAAAAATACCAGGTTATAATTTCAATGAGCAGTTTTAAAACAAGATAAAAAAATGTACCTAGATATTTAATTAAGTACCTATATATATTTTGCAATTTAATAAATTAAATTAAAATAATTGCTGTAATATTTTATGCAATTAAGAAAAATTTTAAACTAAAAAAATAATTTGGTTGCGGTAATGGGACAGTTACCCTTTGAATTTAAAGCGACAAAAACATCATTGAAAAAAAAAAAAAACAGTACCGCTCCTGAGCCGAGCGTGGCCCGCATGTTGCAGCGAATAGGTTTCTTTTTTTTTTTAGAACAAAAATTATTAATGTAATAATGCAACTGTTTCCAGACCGGTTTTATGAATTCAAAAATAAACTAACCATAATTTAATATATCTACTTTATCTATGTAGATATATCGGATATTTCAGATTGGTATACAATATTTTAGAAGTCAATTTTGGATTAAAATTAACCATATTTTTAGATAATTCTAATAAGTTCTTATCAATGTCTTGTCATATATATCCCCAAATTCAAATTAAGATGAACCCAACCCTATATGACAAGAGTTGGATAGTTTTGTCTTCAAATTTTTTTATATATAGCCACAGTAATTTTTTAAAACTATTTTTCTTTACTAGTTATAGTAAAGCCGCTATGAATACTAATATCTTTTTACTGGTTGAAAGATTTGGCAGAATTTGTTAATACCAAATGTCAGTAATAAGGTGAAAAATCATAGAATAAGGCAACACTGAAAATTGACAATGCCTAGGAGTTGAGGATTCCAGCGAAATTATGTAAGCATGTCACGTTTTTAAAATTTTTGATAGCTACTATAAAGCAACAATTGGTAACAGATGTGGAACTAACTGTCTGCGAGATGGTTAAATATAGTACCGGTCAGAAAAAGGTCATAGCACCTCCCAACTGAACACCTTGAAAGCATAACTAATTATTTATTTAGGACTTTCAATTAATAATTACAGAAAAAGTAATAAATATTGATTTTTTTTTTAATTGTTGACCCTTATCACATTTGTCTAGAGTGTAGTATCAATTATGCCAGATTATATTTTTGACGTTAAAAACAGCGCAATTTTTTTTTATTTTTATTTTAACTTGATGGCTGATTTATATATAAATATTAAAATAAATATTTTATTGTATAAAGTTTTTCTTTATTGCATAAAACGAGTCGACATATACTTTTTTTCAAATGAAAAGAACACTCAGAACATTACATGTCCCAAGAATACTCACTTCTCATCGACCATGAGCCTGGTGAAAAGTTTCACCATTACGAGTTAGTGTAAACGTTAAAAACTGTTTTAATGCATAACACATATTACAAAAATTATTAATAAATAAGTTCAAGTTCATAAGTAAAAATAATACTTTAAAAAAATATGACGTATCAAGTCATTTAAGAGTATTTTTAAAAATTTTTAAATTATGTATATCAACGAGTAAAACGAAAAACAAAAAACAAAAGATGCCATTAACATACTGCACCATTTTTACTTAATTCTATTTAAAACTAATTTTGATTTGGAAGCAGGATAATTTTATCCTAATAAAGATAATCGAAATTTTTCTGTTGTGAAAATTGAAGAACGAAGTTCGTTCCCTTTGTATTTACAATGTAGTCCCGCACAACAGAAAACTGAAAAATATATCTTAATGTAGTCTGACCAAAGAATCCAAAATGCAAATATATTTACTCTGGTTAAACTTGCTGAATCCAAACAAAAGCACGGATCATGCTAAACAAAAACAAAACAATATCCAATTTGTTATTTTATCGCACCTGCTATTATTGTCTGGTGACGGAGATCTTGTTTGATGGTCCGATTCCGTGGTAGCCTCGATGTCCGAAAGGTTGGGATACAGTTTTCCCGCTTTGGGCGGTGATACCCTGATTCTTTTAACTTCATCCAAAACTGAAGTGACTACTGGACTGTCACCTTTACCTAAAATAAATGTTAATTATATACTTATATCGCAAATAAGATAACTCTCATAATTGTGACGGGAATGGAGAAATATGGTATTAGGACCGGTACTTTGAGTAAAAGTTAACACTAATCGGATGTTAATATCTAAGAAAACCATTGTTGTAATAATGTGAAAGAAAATGACATCATTCACTTAGTGTTAACCGAGACTGAAAGTACCGGCCCTTAGAAGAACAAATTCATAGACTAAACAAAGTACTATAAGATAAAAGGTTTGTTCTTACAGCACTTCCGATTGTCAAATGGATGCCAAACGCAATCGCGTTTTGAATATACCGTTCTAACAGTATCACTGACAATCCCAGGGACTGTCCGAAAAACGTTCCAACAATCTTACGGATGCATACATGAACGAGTCGGCGGATAGTCAAATCTATAGCCATATTTTGTCTAAATGGCTCAGTGAACCAACAAAATTGCAGGTATCCGAGCAGGGAAAAGCCTCAATGGATGGTTAACACATATACTCAAAACCCGCAGAAATAAAATATTTCTTCTTTGAAGAAACCCTCACAGGGGAAAGATAGTTTGAGTTTTTGCAAAATGACCTTGTAGCTTGCACTTGCAGAAATTTTCCTGAACGAACGAGAATGATCCTGGCATTCCAGATAATAAATACTATTGTATCTGGAAAGGTAATCCACAAAGCAAAGCTGTCCTTATGGACATGCTGTCGTATTTAGTGGCAAATCCTGGGGCATGGGTCCCCAACAAATTTACTGGATCTATATACGGTCATCAGACCAATGATAACATACGGTCCATTGTTTGGTGGCCGAAAGGATCAAACGGACAGCCAAATCCAAACTCTCGGACTGCAGAGATTAGCATGCATGACCGTAACGGGAGCAATTAGCACCACACCGTCAGCTGCAATGGAAATCCTCCTGGTTACCCCCTCTTCATATTATCTGGAGAGAGAGGCCATGTGGGCAACCTACAGACTGCAACAAGCGGCCATTAATATGCCGCAGACTAGTATCATGGAGGCGGAACAGGTTGCTGGATGACATAGAGAATCACAGTATCCTGGGAATGCCCTCGGATACTATGCCTACTATGACCAACTAGCTACCTTCAACATCCTTTCTCCAGAAAGAGATGAGTGGGATCGAATAAAGCCGACCTACTGAAGGCAACAGTTGGTGGTTCACAGACGGCTCCAAAACTCCCGAGGAACAGGAGCCGGAGTACATAGCTACAGAACAAGGGTGAGGATATTCTCAAGCCTAGGTACTCATGCAACTGTTTTTCAGGCTGAGGTTCATGCCATTGAACGTGTGTACGAAGGCTGGAATATATGCATCTTACACGCAGATCAATAAAAATGTTCTCAATAGCCAAGCAGCTATAAAAGCTCTTGGCGCTACTCCAAAACGATATGGAATTGTAGAAAGCTCTAAATCATTTGAGCAAAAACAACAAAGTGACTCTGGGCGGATACCCGGCCACTCTGGTATGGAAGGTAACGAAATAGCGGACTCCTTAGACAGAGAAGGAGCGGGATCACAATTCATCGGACCAGAACCAAACTTGGCATATCCTCAAGACTGCCAAGATGGCTATCTCAACCTGGGCTGAAAGGAAAACTCTCCAGTATTGGCAAGAGTTACCAGGATTAGTTCATTCGAAGGCGTTGTAAAATACCCTTTGAAATGAAGAGCTAAGAAACTTTTAGAGTTAAACAGGGTAACTGAAAACTCAACAGGCCTATATACCCTGCCGACTAAACTATCATCTACATAAACTCGGCCTAGCGGAAAACGCCGAGTGCCGTCTATGCCTGGAGGATGATGAGAAGGCAGACCACATCTTATGACCTGTCCCCTGTGGAGAGGATCCGATTCTCAATATTTGGCAAAGAGCAACTCGCCAGAGTACTGGACAATTCTACCCAATAAAGTACGTGTTAAGAGACTGAATTTATTGGGTGAAATAAATAGGCGTGAGCCACAATAGGCCGCTGATGGCCGAGTGGACGTCTAGAGACCACTACAACAAACCTAACCTAACCTAACTATTGTATCAGCAAGACGACGCACCATTGCACTACACGTCCTGTTCGTAATTCTCGGGACAACTGTTTTCCTAGAAAGTGGACTGGCAGGCAAGGACCAATAGAATGGCCCACAAGTTTCTTACACCCCTTGATTACTTTTAATGGGGTTATAAATCAAAAATAGATAGTTTAATGTAGCACTGTAGTGAAAAGAAAAATAGTGACGTTATTAACTTCTGCCAGCTTCAGTAGCAGTCATACATAGCAGCAATGCCGAACGGGGTAGTTTTATGAATATTCGATTACATTTAAAACACAACCTACCATTTTTAGGTTCACCAGTTGGCGCCACTGGCGAGTAAGGTAGCTGTCAAAAGTTATTGTTAGGCGTGGAACAAGTTTATAGGGTTTAATTATATTTATTTCGTACACCAGTAAATAAAAAAACCTTGTTAATTATGGCTGTGTTGTGCAGTTCCATTTTGTTCGGAAAGAAAAGGCAGACATGTTTCCGACAGACAAAACTCGCCTAAAACAGTGGTTGGTAGTCAGTCGCAGGGATAACTTTACTCTTTCGAAACATTCGCATGTTTGCAAGAAACATTTTAATTCTGATGATTATGCGTTACCAAAGTAGCCTACTATAGAAAATCGTAAGCAATAATCATGCACATTCGCTTTCATCATGCTCATGCTTGATATAACCTAATATTAATGACCTATCAGAGGTGTGTTCTCTGAAGATACAATAATTTCCCCACTGAACAAGTAAATTAATACTTTCCCCTTCTGGCATCATTGTGTTCAATGTTTTTCAGCTAATTTTTTATAAAAATCAATAAAAACCCGCTTTAAAAAGCTATAATAAACATTAGCGTTCAGTGACATTTGAAATTTATGTACCTTACCCTGGTGAATTGAAGCGGGTAGCCCTAATTGTATGACTTTGGCAGAGAATAATACCAATTTTATAAATCTTATTTAAATTTATTCAAATTCTCTGAGTTTCCATGTTTTTTTTGGACTAATCTAAATTCCACGATTTCTGGAATATCCAGGTTTTCTAATTCGGTGCAAACCCGATTTGAAATTTTGAAAGGAAGACATTGCTCAGTTAAAAAGAGTCTGTATTTAAGGAAGAGAATAATCAATTGTAATATTACATTCAAATAATAAAATATAACAAACTAACACTTACTATAATGTTTGCCACCACTTTTTCTTTTCTCCGCAGGCTTCAGTGCTGATTTATTAACAATCTGAGCGGACTTCTCACTAATCATAGCTGTTTCTTCTGTAACATCACCTTCATCATCTGAATCTTCCTCCCGAACTTCTTGAATCTCCTCTGCAATAACCTGGATTCATAAAAACATGTTTGAAAAAAAAATTCTTGTAAAATACAAAATATTTTTAACTAACCTCCTTAGGTTTATTGAAGCGATTAAGTAACATGTCTAGCTCTTTCTGCCTCTGCTCTTTAATACCGCTCTCAATCTGCTCCTGAGAAATGGTCGATTTGTTCTCTAGCAAAGCAGCCATTTTACTGGCTATACCACCAGCTTGTTGTACAGCTGCTGTCGTTGGGAAATTGTGCTCTGTAGCCTTATTTCCAAGCGGAGGCTTAGGAGCCAGATATTTGCCACTTTTCGCTGGAGTGTGTACCACCGTTTTAACATTCTCAACAGTTTTACTAACTACCGAACTTGGTTTAGTGCCATCACCCAGTTTATTTAATAAAGAGCTTGGTTTAACGTTTTCTTCCATTACAATCTTTGTGCTACTAGCTTTCATCGTAGTTTCCACTTTAACAGGTGCGGGCATACCAAAAGCAGCTTTCGGAATTAGAGCACCGCCTCTATTTTTTTCAAACAATGCCTTTCGCTCCGACACAGACAGCAAAGCAGGGTCCTTGGTATTTCTACTCGGGCTTGATTCAAATATAGCAGCCTTATCAGCAATGTTTGCAGTTCTAATATTAACTTTTGAAGGAGACTTAGGACAAATAGGCGTTTTTTCTTGGACAATTACTTTGGAGTTGCTTTTAGTAGGTGATTTTGAACGGGCACTGACTTTTTCTTCAATTATCGCAGACATCTGTTTGATTTTATTCTCTTTAGGACATTCTTCTTCCTCTTCTGTGATAGTATCAGGTTTTACTTCTACTGAAGTTTTGGCAATGTGGGTTGTCTGGGCAGTTTTTACTTCGGCATTTGAATTCTTATCCTGCGAATTATACGAATATACTAATCGTGACTTGGATGAAGTACGAGTGAAACCCTGTGATTCCTGTAAGTATAGCGGTTAATAATGAAAATTAGTTCATTTGTCATCAGAGACAGAATAAAAGCGTGACAGAAAAAGTGCTACCTTGCAGATGTGTCATCATTTATTATGTAATTCTTAAGAATTTAATAGCAGATATTAAACAAATCATAGCGCTTCAGCATATGCAAACTTTAAAATTATAACATAACCTCACCTTACCAGCCTTTCATGAAATTTTATAACTTGTTTAATTTTTGTGTTAACTGGGTATTATCATCGATACAATATTTACAAAGAACCTTCAATTTGGTCATTCGTTACATTTTTTAACAGTATTATTATCGAAACTAATAGTTTAATCAGCCGGAAACACTATAATTGAAATAATAGGGAACTTGCACATTTTTTTTTTACTTCATAAAAATGTTCTACAATACTAAAAAAATAAGATATGCAAAATATGATGCCTTAATTCCCAATAATAAATTTGTTATAAATTATTAAAGTTTCGCGCGCGATCGAACCGTTTAAAACAGGTTCAAAAGCGCGGGAGTAGTCGTGACATCACACCATACAATTTACAAACGACGACGGAGATCCCAGCACTCGACCAGTTGATTTCAGATAAATTTTAAGTGTATACTTAAAATGGAAACGAAAACTCCTTATTTTAAATATTGCATTGTACCGTTGTGTAAGAATACTACAATGAAAGTGCAAGATAAAGTATTTATAATATTGCCAGAAGATAAGATTCGTCGATCAAAATGGCAAAAAGCGTGTAGAAGAAATGAAAAAGACATTTCACAGAGCAGTAGGTCTCTACATGTGTGTGATCATTTTAATGTAAGTACATTATTAAATACTATATGTCTATCTACTAGTTTTTCGCAGGCGGGCAATAAAATATTCCGAATTCCGAATTATTGAATTTTAATTAGGGTAGGATTAAAGAAAGAATGTGTATACAATGTTAGAAAATAAGATTAGTAGATAGAATATAATTTAGTGATACTAAGTAAAGGTAATTTCCTGGTGCGAAAGTAAACAGCTATTTATTATTATACTCTTCGCAAATATGATTACTAAGAGTATATTGCATTTGATCGGGATATTTCTAAAATCGTTAATATCGCTCGCAGAGAAAAAAATCATTTCATTCGTTATCGAATTCTGAACAACTTTCAAAATGTCCGTCTGATCATCTGTCCGTCCGTCACGTTTCTTGTAAGCACGATAACTAAAGAAAGAAAAGTCCGATCGAATTGAAATTTGGGCTATAAGTTAGTGTTAGCTAGAGGAAGAAATCCATTGTTTTTGAAAAAAATCAAATAGTAAATAAAAAAGTTATAGGACATTTTATTTAAAAATATGAATCTACAGAGGGTTGCAATTTTCAATGTGCTACTAAAATTGAAGTAATTTTCTATAGACACCAAAATGCTGTAAAATATACTACCACAAATTTCGCCTACGCAGTCGGCATCATCGGGAGATGAAAAAAAGTTGAAAATTAAATATGTGATCAATATATTAGGTATTGTAAGAATGAATCTTAGTTTATACTATAAAATATACTGCCACGCGTTTCGCCAATACAGTCGGCACCATCGGGAGAGAAAATTAAATATGTAGTCAATACATTAAGTATTGTAAGAATGAAGTTTATAAGATAAACACAAGATTCTTTTCAAAAAACTGCGAAGAGTATCCTACAGAATGTGCAACAATTATATAAAAGTTCAATAACACTACTGTCTGCGAAGAGTAAAATGTTTACCTCTAGAATATATATAGTATATTGCAAATACCTTTCCCTTGCCCTTTAATTTATTCTATTCAAATCTTACATTTATCTATTATGTGAATGATAACACGACACAATCACTTATTTCCCTTGCCCCAAAACATAGTACGAAAATACCTACGATAGGTAATTATACATTTGCGCAACATTTCCTTTGCAGCAAATGTCTTCTATAGAGACACTTTACACGTGTGTACAAAAAAAACAAGAAAAATATAGAAGTGGCTGTTGTAAAGAATTACCCTAAATTCTTTCAAACATAAGACTAAGTCTGCTAAAAATGCTTAGTTGCGACTAAGCATTTTGTAGTTATTTCATTTTATTCCGTGATCAAGTCAAAACTATTTTATGTTTATAAATTATTACTAAAAGCTAAAAAAATACATACTTCTCTGCCTTGACCCCTTGCGGACCTCTCCAAGGGAAAAACTTTCACTATTTTGTATAAAAGATGCCACCATAAACATATCCACTTTAGGTAAATTATCAGATTGGCCCTTTGAAAACCTTGTTCAGTCATTTTAAAATATCTGTACAACTACAATAAGCGGTACTATAAAACACAATTATATATTTATATCAGAACAGTCACTAACAAATCAACCACAGTCTAATAACACCATATTGTACATATGTTCATATAGAATGTCATACTTTGTTAATTTGTTTGTATTATTATTTTTAAGTATTTTATGAATGAATTGATTTTTAGTTTTCTTTTTTTCTGTATATAATATATGTATATATTAATATAAATCTTACTCTGTACCCCATACAAGTTGTAAATAATCTACTTAATTGTGAATAAAGATTTTAAATTGGAATTGGTAAACATCTGATTGTGTTGCTTCCAGGCGCGACGACTACCGAATATTGTATGGTGTGACGTCACAGTCAATAGTAGCTCGTTTTGGGCCACTTCAATTTTATCGCTGTTTAGATCCTTCATACTGATCGCGTGGAATTAGAAATCTTATTTTTTTGTGAAGTACACGTTTTATTACAGTTATGCTATGTTTTTTAGTATTATTTTTATTTTTAAAATTATAGACAAGTTCCCTATTGTAATTAACAATAACTGAACATGAACCATTCGGCATCATGCACTTTCTCATTGCTGATGGGTCAATAAAACATATTCTAAAAATATAGAAAATGAAACTATTAAGAAAATGCACAAATAATAATTAAGACAAAAAAAAATAAAATAATGAAAAAGGTGAAAGTTGATAAAGTGAAGTTACTGTTAAACTTATTGGTTACATAGAAGTTAGAACAAGATCAATGATAAGGAATCACAAGGTTTTAGTAGTTACTTTCATGCAAAAATTATTGTAGGAAAAAATCAACTTCATGTATTATCACATAAAACTTGAGCATAAACTTAAAGTAAATAACTTGCCAAAGTGTCCAAAACATTCTGATCCCACTTTAACTTCTTAGGGGTGAGTCCTGTCACTTGGGCCACTGTCTCTACTTTTCTAGGACTACTAGAGTTCGCTGGACTACCTGTTTTCATTCCCATCACACTTTTAACGGGACTATCATTTTTAATTACTGGCGGATCCGGTGCTCTAGGTTTCTGTGCTGGTTTTGAAGGACTGGATTTGGTAGGAGACGAGGTATTTGGAGGCTTCGGTGCTGGAGGCTTCCATCCCATTTTGGATGCCATAGATTTATTTTCGCGAGTCTAAATTTAAAAAATTATAGTCATACGAATGGTGTGTTGTGTACAATATTTTTTCTGCAACCGTTCTAGCTAGTTTCAAAAAACTTTTTAACTTTAACAAGATTCATACAATTCAATTGACATGTGAGAAGCTTACTTTCAAAGAAGACTGGATTAATCATTTTTAATTGTTAACCAAAAGTGACATAAGGGATCGAAAAATACTTTCTGATCCCTTATGTCATTTTACTGGGCTAGACCAGCAAATATATATTTTTCACTCAAAAAATTGACCGAAAACAATTTACTTTCTACACAAAACAATACAAACATACATTGTCACTTGGACAAAGATAAAATACTTTTAAAGTACATTTACAATGGAAATTGGGTTTTAGGCATATTTGGTTGAATGCATTTGTTTACAATAAAATTTTAAGACGGCACGACCTTGAATTGCACTTCAGCTTTGAATTGTATGCTTGCAAATCGCAAATATTCACTTCAATTGCGGCACGAATTTCAAATTGTACATGTGTACTATGACACAAATTTATTTATTGTTAGTGTTTAAAGTCGGTTTGTGATTTGAAACTTGAAGGTTAGATCTTTTGGTATTAGAAAATATGTTATTAGAAGTTATGTTAAATAATTGTAATTATTTAATCAAACTGAATTTACACACACAATATTAAAAATCAACAGATGGCAGTTCCTAACTCATTATAAATTGTTGGAATCTTATATTCAACAATAATTATTTAAGTTTAAATAAACAGTCTTCATGTGGTCCCGAAATTAAACCTAACTATTAGGTCAGCAGTTATGAGTTTGGGGAACTCGATATCGAATGTTTAACTATTGAAATATATTGACGTTTAAATAATAAGTAAATATTATTAGTCAGTCTGAATGATTGTAATGTAGAAAACACACATCTTAATTTCTTTGTAATAGGTTTATATACGGGATATAAATAAATTCATATTGTTCTCACATTGTATCTTTTATTATAAGATGCTTCGAACATAAATGACCTAAATTTTAACTCGACACAATTCAGAATCCGTTAGTGCCTGTAGTGAATTGGTTGTAAATGCACCTTTACTTGGTGTTAATGGTCTAAATGAATATTATTTTATTAAAATATTTATCATTTTCAAATTTTATTATTTTTAAGACTCCCAAAACCTCATCAAATAATGGCCAATTTTTATTTTTACATACCATTGTTGAAGAACTAGTAAATTATAACAGCAATAAACTCAAGGAAAAAATCTACAATATGAATTATTAGTGACTTTTCATGCTTATTTAAACCTTCATGTAAAAAAGGATAATAATATGGGTGTTTAACACTTATTGACATTACATAAACACTATAAATGTGTCCATTGAATTAACATTGATTAGCATCTCCCAAATACATACCTAATGAAAATAATATATAAAACAAGGATAGAGGATAGTCAATAATCATCTCCTTATATGTAAAGGTAAGTTGATTCACTTTCTATTGTCAACTAAAAATAAAATTTTTAAAAAATCTGTCATTTTATTTGTTCGTTAATGCATTTCTATTATTCTACTTTCTTTTTTCTAGAAATATAAAAATTAATGTTTCTAAGACCACTATTAAAAGCAGACCTTTTAACATTAGCTTATCAAATTAAATTATGTATATATTACGGGGAAGAGCATTAAAAGTAATTAGGTTTAGGTGCTAGAAGTAAAAATATTCAATTATTCAACAAATAAAGTGCGTTTGTATTGTTGTTAAAGTGATATTGAGAACTGTCATATTTATTTGATTTTCTTAAATGTCAAATTGAACATATTTTTATAATAGCCGTTTGTACAATTTCAGCTTAAACCCTCGGAGTTGCAAAGTTGAGTTTAAACGAAAGCTCCACTTTAATTATTAGTGCGTTGCACCGCGGTTGATTTAGCTAAGCCGTGGAACATATTTTGTTGATTAATTATATATAAGGAATACTAGGGATATATTATTTTACACGTCATTGGTTTCACTTGTCAATGTCAGTATTCAAATACTGAAACCAGCTGAAAATTTAGGTGTATTAAAATTTTAAATACAGACCAGAAAAGGCAGCATGGCGTAAACTTTACCCCGAATGAAAAATAGTTACATTTAAATATTATAAAAAGTTTAAAGACATTTTTGAATGCAAGAAAACCGACAGAGTGACATGGCGGGAAAAAGAGGAAGCCTAGAAGAAAATTGAGATGGAATTTAAAGCCCAAAATCCGGTGGCAGTTTACCATAACATATGATAACAAAAAGAAGGTTGTAAGAAAGCTTGCTCTGTCAGAAAGGGGTTGCAAGCAAACAGATAGAGGACCAACCAACCAACCAAAAATAGATCCTACCTTCAAACTAACTTTGTCAATTTTATATATAAATAATAATAATAATAATAAGCCTTCTTCTATAAAATTATTATTATCAAAGACTAAATTATTCATCATGTTCTTTTAAAAGGCTATAACGTAAAATGACAGGCAAGTCAAATACTTCATCAAAACAAATTCATTAATGAAATGAGTTTATAAAGTCGGCTCAATTGATGGTCACAAATCTAACACATGCACATCTCTGTAGCTTAACTTAAAAGCTGCAGATAATAGACAGCCTTATTTAAACCAGTTTTAGCGCTGGTGCGAAGAGTTTAAAATAATAAATCAAGCTTATTTTTTAAGCTGAAGTCATGCAAACAGCCATAATTTCTAAATATTTTCAAATAGTATATGAAACACGTGTCCCGATTCGCTTTGTTAAATTGGACAAAAAAATGCATTGTTAATTTCAAACTGCTGTCTAGGTCGATACTGTTTTTTTTTATTTCATACCATTAATGGCAGTGCTTAACCTTAAAAATTATTGCCAAATTAACAATCTGAAAATGCATCTTTTCACTTTTTGTAACGGTAAATTTTCGTGTTATTAGCCAAAAAGTTTCCTTTTAATTACACACTGCTGGTTTTTTTTTTAATGTCACACCGTTAATGACATTAACCTAAAAAATAATTGCCAACATAATGCAAAAATCAATTTTTAGTTAAGACAGTAGTGAATCAACTTCATAGTAGTTTCAAATATATTTCAGAAAAAAAAGCCATAAATCACGTTTTATTGCCAACCACAAAAAATTGTTGTATAATTATTGATCCGAGGAGCTGTTTCCTATAATGCTTTAATACTTACAGGTCACGCATCATAGAGTGGCCCCCGAATTGTGCACAAGTTAGAAAGAAGTGGTCAGTATGCGGTAGAGACAGTAGATGCAAAATCCATTGCGCATTTAAATCTAAGGGGCCATGCTACGATGCGTAAGTTGTAAGTAGGTCCAGTTGCAGACAATAAAACAACTCTTATCACAGATTTTTGCTAAAATTTAGGTGTATATTCGGATTATTAATAGGCTACCTAATATTGATACATCAAGATTGACATACATTTAAAAAGTCACTTTTACACTACACAAGAGCTATTCCATTTTTTATAAATCGCAACTGTACATATTTTACTTATTTATATTTTCTTCTAAAAATGAAAATAAACAGTAGGTAACAAAAGCTTCAAGTTATTTAAATTAATATTAAATCATATCAAAAATATAAGTTGACTATAAAATATTTTTTTTACGTGATTTGTTCAAACTATACCACTTTGTGCTTGAAAATTTTCATACTGATATTTTTTTTGGTCATTTGGGAAATCAGACCAAAAATCTCGCCAAATATAAATAAATTGATACAAATGCGATTCGATTTGTAAGTACAGTCCTATATGTAATTTTACAACAATCAGAGAATGTTTCGAATTTATATTACTGTATCAATTACATCTTCCAGGCTGTGGCCCAAGGCTGTTGATATATCTCCAAACGGACAATACATTGAGTAAATAGCAAAAATATATTAGTATTTTATTTAGTTCTCTAAAATATTGCACTGATGCTGATTTCTTCTCAACAAAACGCTATATTATATTATAACCCAATATATCAATACAGGTATCACTCAGTGGCAGCTGGTGAAATTTAGACTGTCATATCATAGTACGTACTGAAGCATGGGACCCAAGCGATACCTTGAGGCATAACTATCAAGAGTAAATGAAGAAGTTTTGCAAAAAAAATTAAGATTCATTTTTGTGAAAAAAACGAAAAAATTGTGTGCCTCACCAGCGAAACAACAAAATAAAGTAAATAAGATAAATGAGATAAATGAGACCAAAAGGACAAATGAAGCAAATGAGATGAGACAATCAAGACAAACGAAATAAAATAATTTATTTTTCATTCATTTCAAGTGGGATATGATGAGGAAGTACGTCGAGACAAACTTTATTTCTTTAATTGAATGAAATTAATTTTCAACCTTTTTCTCTTAATCTTAAGAGAAATTTTCAAGAGTTCTTTTTGGCACAATTCCTTATTATGAACAATTTTTATTTGAAACATTTGTTGATTTGATGCAAAAAAATGTTTGTTCCTTTTGAGATGTGCCTTCCCTGGTACACCAATTTCAGTGATATTCAATAGGGTTCATCCTTGCATGTCACAGATATTGTATGTAAAATTTCAGATCTCTAAGTTAAAACGTATTTAGGAAAATGCAGTTATAACAAATGACTAGCGACACATAGAAACAAAGACAGTATGCCAATTGGGATAAATTTTCTATTTTCTGATTTCAAAATGTTCGTTTTCATCATAAACTAGAATTTGGTTCTTCTCACGACATCAATACTTTCTCTATATAGATGAGAGAGTAATAATAAATAGGCTTATTGAGGGTCAGGTGGATACTCTCAGTAAGAAAGATAAGGAGGTATCTATTCTGTTCTAACTTTATTTGGCAATGAATTCCATAATTTGGATGGTCGTGGTAGAATAGAGGCGTGCCAAAGTAACATTTATAAGTTCTGGTGTTATGAATCAAAGAAAATATGGGAATAAGCGACCAAGATCTCCACAAAAAAAAAAGTTTGCTGTTGTTTTCAAAAGAGAAAATGTGCTCAACAAAGATATTCCTTCTTTAAAATATCAATATTATTGCAGTCTGCTTAAGGGTCAAAATTTTTATTCCAATTTTTCCAGAAAGTAGGTAAGCTTCTCCATGACAAACGAATTTCACATTCGTTTTCACCATACCAGAGGGCTGGCCAAGGGTGTAGCCAAAAATACAGAAAAAATTCGTTGCAAGTTGTAAACCAAATTTTTTTTGAAATCTTTTAAAATTACCATTTTAAATGCATTTATTTAATCCCTAATTAAACAAATCAAGTCAAAACAATATTTAATAATTATATAAATTATATAAAAAAATTTACCATGTTAATATCATCCTCCCACTCATTAATAGTTTGTGCCAAATCAGCTAATCTGCTTAAACCTTTCCTAGACTTGGCACTATCGGACACCTCTTTATTTTTTTTAGGATTCTCCACGTCATTTTCTTCAGAAGCATAAAACTTTGCTTCTGTTCTATGAATCGGTGAAGAAATCTGGGCATCATCACCACCTTTAAAAAAATTAAACAAAGAAACAACACTATACAACTTCATAAAAAAATAGAAGACTTATTTTTGTAACAAATAAAGACTTCAAAATACCTGCATATAATTCTCCTAATCGCTTTAGTTTACTTTTTGATTCGTCCCTTAATCCGCTTTCACTAAACGTACTTCCAGTGTCACTATCATCTTGTTCTTCTATCTCTACTTCTACCCTAATATTATCTGTTGATGATACCTTAATTTCCATATTGAAATTTTCTTTTTGTATATTTAACGTTTTCAATTGTGAATTTGGTGAACCAGGAATCTCTGATGATACTCTAGTCTTTGAATTTTGTCTTGTAAATCTAGGTAGATTACTTTCAAATTTATTTTCTTTAATTGTCGTGTCAAAACATTGTGTATTTGAACTTATATTTGAGTCGGAAACAATTTCTTTGCGATTTGTTTTCTTTACATCTGTTAAATTTGGCTCTGAACAAGTTTTTACCTCCCTATTCTTTTCACGAAGAGGCGTTTTTTCATTACCTGTGTAGCCTTCGAGCATTTTTTGTCTTTCCCTGGCCCTTGCAAGAATATGCTAAAACATTCTTACCGATTATTTTTTGGTGAAATCGATTTTTACTACTTCTTACCTCGGTGAAAGCGTCCATTTTACTTTTCAAAACACGTTAATAGTAGTAAGTAAATAAAACACTTTAAACTACAATAAATAAACCTTAAAATTAAGTATCCACTAAGCAATAACTGTCCACAATATTTCCATTTAATAATAGAAACAACTCTTTCTGTATGGACTTTAATATATTCTCCACTCTTCAGCCAGGTACAAATCGCAAACAAAACAACAAAACGGTTTGACAAACATTCAAAGTGTCCGTTATGTAGCTTTTCGTAAGATGTCGGTGAAGATCCTCAAATTTCATTGGCCAACTTCTCTACAATTATCCAATCATAAAAATAGCAATATGTTTGAAATACATTCGTTAAAATATAACGAATTGCAAAATAAAGATAAGGAATAATACATTAGAATGTATATAAAAAAATTAAATAGAAGTATTTACTCTGTTAGAAAAAATATTAAAATACTACACATTTTTATTGTTCCAAAGGATGGAGTGGAAATTAGAAGACGCATTAAGGTAAGTCCACAGCCAAACTTTCAGCTTTTTGTGTTACGAGAGCAACAGCAGTCACGTGACTCCTTGAGTTTGCACTAATATAACCAATATTATTCAATTATCCTAGCTTGGCACTTGAGCTTAGTTGCACAATGGTTTATATCCAGCTCTTTCAATGTAAAGCGATTTGGCTCGTCTCTGTCCACACACTATCTGCGCCGCCCAAGCTAGAAAGAGTGCTACCGTTTTTAGGCTCACCATTTTGCACCATTGGCGAGCAAGGTCGCTGTCAAAAGTTATTGTTGGATGAGGAACAAGTTTATAAGGTTTTATTATAATTATTTCATATACCAGTAAATAAAGAAACTTGTTAATTATGCCTCAGTGCTGTGCAGTTCCATTTTGTTAGGATCTAAAGGCGGACATATGCTTCCGAGAGACAAAACTCGCCTAAAACAGTGGTTGGTAGCGATTCGCAGGGACAACTTTACTCCTTCGAAACATTCGTGTGTTTGTAAGGAACGTCTTAATCCTGACGATTATGCATTATCAAAGAAGTCTACTACAGAAAATCATAAGTAATAATCATGCACATTCGTTGTTTTCATCATGCTGATGCTTGATATAACGTAACTTTAATGATATAAGACACCTCTGATAGGTACAATAATTTCCCTACTGAGCAAGTAAATTACTACTTTCCCCTTCTGCCATCATTATGCTAAATGTTTTTAGCTAATTTTTATGAAACTTATTAATAAAAACTCTCGTTAAAAAGCTATAGTAAACATTAACGTTTAGTGATATGGACCTTACCCTACATTAGCGCTTCTCGTGGTGAATTCAAGCGCGGTAGCCCTCATTCATTGTGCTGAGCGCTTTTGAAATCGTATTGGTCTGCTAGAGAATATCCGCCCAGGTACAACTTTTCTCTGTTGGATAAACCTTAAATCACAGTCTTTGCTTAAATGGTAAATAAATCCCAAAATCCCCTAATGTTTGCATTCTAACCTATCTTTTCATATTTTTTTTTAGTCGTTCTCTTTAATTTATCTGTTGTGTGTAATTTATAAGATGGGGCAGTACAAAAATTTGTGGCAAAAAAGAAAAGTTTTAAACGTCGAATAGCTGTGATTTTTTTCAAAAAAATATGTAAAATGATTGAAGTTGAGTGCAGAACATGTTTAGAGATGACGGACTTGAAGAAAACCGTCAGTATAACAAAAAAAGTTTCTTATGGGTAAATCTTTTAAAGAAGTTATACTTCTATTTGTCCCACAAATGGTAATTATATTATGTTAGTACCTATAATAATTCTATATTTAGGTTATTATTTACATAGGTGACAGCTATTTGGATAGACGATAGGATATGTTTTATTTGTACAGAAACCTTATATACATTTTCTATGTTTATTGAAAGATGTTGCGCAGTTCAAAAAATTTTGATCAATAGAAATAAAAATCAAGAGGAAAATTTTAGAAGAAATAAAGAAGTCGATAGTAAGTTCTTAAACCTAACCTAATCACATCTGTCTTTCTAAAATGGACAATCAATTATTTAACAGGTCATTTTAATAAAAGTATTGTAACAAGTACGGAGGAGTTAAATTCAGAATACTTACTACATCCATATGATAAAAATGTAAATAAAACATGTTTGCAACTGAAACCAATACAGGTAAGTTACTGAAAATGCTAAATTTACCTCAAATAAGATCTACAAAAGCCTAATTTTAAATTTGAAAAACCCTCGTGCATATATTCTAGACAAAATTGTTACCTATTCACATTATAAAAGAGGAATTTGTAGATTGTCTAATATAAATTTTTGACTTACTGTACCAGTGCTAATTGTTTATATTTTTGATTCACACAGGAACTTAGAGAGCAATCCATCGGGCCACTTTTAAAATCTTCCTTATTGTCTGAACAAATGAATTCTGATTCATGTGATAAATATACAATAAATGGGCAAGATTATCCAACGACACGTTTGGAATTCTCTCAAGAAAAATGGGTATATATTTTTTAAATATGTGTATTTTTTATGCCTTTCAGAAAATTTTAAGTACTATATATAATACAAGATTTAACGGGCAGTAAGCTGCATAAAGTAAAAAAAAAATAGTTTGTCTTTTGAGTCACTATGCATTTCACATTTTTGAGTACAGTGGCTTTACACAGATCTGTTTAGCTAATTTAAAAATTTATTAACAAAGCATTGCAGTACAAACATAGATATAAATATATTAATATCAAGATATATCGTACAAAATATTTTAGATAAATATGTATAAACATAATCATACGTACATACCGCATTTTTTCTACATTCCCCATAAATAATTAACTCCACTTTTTCATCTCGTATAAATTTTCGGCATTTTGAATACAATTAACAAGAATTTTAAACAATTTTTAAAGACAATAGAAACACCGGTAAACCAACAAATGTTTGACAAGCTAAATATTTCATTGTTTTCAAAGCCACCTTAGTTACTTCTTAACATTTAATTAGAACAAAATTGTATTTTCTTATTTTCTTTTAGCTGTATTTTGTTTGTATTTACTGTACATTTTAATACGACATATGAATAAATTCCTTATTAATATTACTAATAAATGGTACCACGGTACCAATATGGTTCCATTTGAAAAAATTGAGTTTTTCCCGAAAAACCATTTTGATGAACTTTATTTGCTCATAAATCATGTAATTTAGTAATTTTGGCGGAATTTCGATTTTTCTAGTATTACACGGGTCATTTAGAATAAATTGGAACCGTCATGGCACACTTAAATGGAAAACTAAAAATTATATAAAAAATATTGAAGTTTGAAATGTCACTTATTTGGTATCGTTGTATTCAGAAAATTATGCAGAATTCAAGAATGCAATAATATACAGGGTGTTCCATTTAAAATTCGAAAGTTAGTGTCACTTCCGGCGAAACTGGAAGTGAAAAAAAGATCACTTGTATGTCAAAAAGTGCTGCTTATTATGCATATAAGATATCCCAAATTTCAATCAGTTATCTTCAAAATAAGGAGAAAAGGGGGTGTACCATGATCCTGTTACACTTGGTATATGTTAGTACTAACTCAGGGCATTATCATTAAGCTAGGTAATACTAGTCTGTCGAAATGTCATAGTTCAGCATTTTCCTACACTGGCAGTACTAGTGGCGTTCGCTATTTGCCTCAGACTACTCAGATTTGGTCTGCATCGTTCGTTTATTGCAATCGGAGGTAAGGGAGAAAAATAACAATTGTTCAGATATTGAAATCAGACTGAGGAAGATCTATTCGATTGGAGCTTTTTGACCGACAGCTGCAATCGAATCTTATTTTGTAAGGTTATCAGGTTGTTAGTTTTTGCACTTTGTTTTTAGAAAGGTATAAAATGAAAGCAATATGACTCTTTGATTCTGAGCAACATAAAGCCTTTAAATTGATGGTTACTGAGGACAATTATGATGAAATTGCCTTACATGGAAGTAAATAAAATTGTTTTAATTTAATTTTATTTGGAAAATTCCACATTCAGTAGCAGCAAGTAGGTTTATATTTTAGATTTAACTGTTGCTGCGACTATTCTCATAAAAATTGAAATATTTTAAAAAATCACAAAAAAAGTTAGGTTATTTTACCAAAGAACCAGAACATCTGTTACGTTCGTTTATTTGTCTGTCTCACGACCAAAATCTCCTGGCATCCGTGAGGATAATACCGAACTCAACTATTGTAATAATAATAATAATAATAATATTTATTTCCTTTTGGCTTTTTACAAAGCATTGGCATTGTCAATATACAAGTGTAAAACACAAAACATATAGATATCAATAACAATGCAGTAAAATAAATAAATGTGTATAAGGTTAAATAAATGAGTATAAGGTTAATACAGGATATGTCAATCATTATAATTAAAATATTCAGTTAGCAAATAAAAACATTGCTGTTAAAAAAATTTTGGTTAGCGACTTAAATTGGTTGAGGCTATTACAGTTTTTAAATCTTCGAGGTAGGTGGTTATATATTTCTATAGACATTATCCTAGGTCTGTTGCCAACCTGTGTTAGTCTAAATGGTGGAACATATATATTGCTAGCTATCCTAGTGTTGTAACTATTGACATCACCACACCTTTGTAGAGAATTAAGATTTTTCCATACATAACATAAGGTTTGAGAAATGTTAATACGCCATTGTAAAAATCTTATGCTCTTTGAACACCGGATGACAAGAAGCTAGATAAGGCATACTGAAGATGTTTCGAATAATGCGTTTCTGCATAATAAATACTTTATCGACGTCGGTGCTGTTTCCCCAGTATAACATCCCATAGGAGATTAAAGAGTGAATATACCCGTAGTAAATGTCAGAGGTAGTTTTGTTACCTTCCTCCTTGATCTGTACCATCTGCTGTCTACCAAAAAGGTATGATTTTAACCAATTGTAAGCAGGGTCTCTTATTCCATAAGCAAAGAGTTTATTTAGGAGCAATTCATGATTAATTATCTCGAAGGCCCGTAAAAAGTCATAGTAGATTCCAACTGTTTTTAACTTATCATTAAAGTTTTGCAGGATATGCTCATAGAATGATAATACAGCGTCTTGGGTAGATTTCACCTGTGGAAGCCATATTGTTGAGGAGCCAGCAGACCTTACTTATCGAGAAACGAGGTGAGCCTTTTCTCGAAGGCTTTCTCATAAATTTTTGAGAAGACAGAAAGCAGAACTATTGCTCGGTAATTATTCAACTCACTTCGGTCACAGTTTTTGAACACGGGCACCACAATGGCAGTTTTGAGTTCCTCTGGGAAAAAGCTATGGTCAAAAGATATGTTTATTAGATATACTAATGGAGACACATTTGAGTCGATGATATCCTTTAACAAGCAACAAGGTCTCATCTGTTCCAGATAATGTTTTGGTGGACACAGATGAAATTATATCGTATACCTCACTGGGTGTTACATGTGAGAGAAACATGGATTTATCGTTAGGAATTACACTTGAATTCATTAAACCGGAAAAATTTGTTGTTCGCGATTTGACAGATCCTATGAAATAATTGGTGAATTTATTAGCTTTTTCAAGATTGGAGGTTATAATTTCTTTATCAGCTTTTAATGGGGGTATATTGTAATTTTTGGCTTTACCAACAGTCTCATTTATTCTTCCACGCAATTTTGGATTTATTGTCTGACCTTGTTATTTGATTGCCATAAAACTGTTTTTTAGTTATTTCAACCTTATTCTTATGATTTTTATGTAAGATTTTATATCTAAGAAGCAAGTCATGATCATTAGGAAATATTTTTGTTAGCTGGTAGATTTCTTTAATAAATTTACTCTCCTGTATAAGCTGTTATTATTAATTGTATGGCTGCATCAGTAATTGTGTCATTTGTTTTTTCTTTAATCTGATTTATGTCACAACTGTCAGACTGCCAACGTAGCTGCCATGAATTTATGGAAACAGTTGATGTCTACTGTCAGTTTAATAATCATTCCTGGGTACACTATGTAAACCAAGTATAAATAGCAGAATCCTGTAACAGTTTTCTTGATTCAACAGACTAATATTGCCCAGCTAATTGGATTTAGCTTCTTATATCTAAACCAATTCCAAATGAGAATATTTGATGTTTCTACTATAACCTTGCTTAGAAGTATATCTGATGATTGTATACTAAAAGTTTTTGTTGTTTATTGTGCATATGCACAAAGTTTAGGATCATTTTGAAAAGTTTCAGAAATTTTACATTTACAGGATGGGCCAGATTTTTTATCGGGAACTTAGAGAATCAATAGAATACGCCAAAATAATACGGTCATATAAACTTATAGCTAAATATGCTTAGTTTTCGAGATAGAGGGCGCATTTCTTTGGAAATAATTGAGGCATTGTTATGAAATTCAGAAAGTGCAAGTTGCGTAATACTCTTCGACCATAGCCTTCATCTCATCATTTGAAATTAAAGTTAATGGAGAAATGCAAAATCATGTATTAATTTAAACGATTCTCAATTAACAGCTAATTGATAAGTAGGGGATGAATAATTTTGAAATGAGTAACCTGAAGTCGTTGCATCGTTTCAAAATATTATGACTTGTTTGTACGTTAATGCTAGTAAATGTAGAAAAAGAAAGAAGAGATATTAAATCAGTGGCGTCCCGTTTTTTTTGGGAGAGAATATCTTCGACATCCCCCCCCTCCTTCCATTGCGCCTCTGGTTGGAATGGAGAGATGAAAAGTGTACTAATGTACGCAACATTCACCTTTCGATTTCATAACAATACTCAATTATTCCGGAGCAATATGGCAAAAACTGAAAATAACTTAAAACTTCAACACTCTCTATCTCGAAAACTAAGCATTATCAGCTATAAGTTTATATGACAATTCCATATTATTTTGACATGTTCGATCGATTCTTTAAGTTTCCCGATTAAAACTGGCCCAACCTGTAAATGGTTGTAAAATTTTTAATATTTCCCCAAACTTTGTAAGTTTTACATCACTTATTTAAAAAAGAAACATGTAAAATGATTTAGGTTGAGTGTATGACTTGTTTAGAGATGTCAGATTTAAAATCTTCATCCAGTATAACACAAGAGTTTCTTCTGGACAAAACTTTTAAAGAAGTAATACTCCAGTTTGTTCCACAAATGGTAATTTTATTGTGTTAATATAATAATTCTATATTTACATATTTTTTATGTAGGTTACCGAACCATGGGTTAATGATATTGTATGTTTTAAATGCTCAGAAACGTTGCACGCATTTGCAAAATTTATTTACAGATGTATAGAAGTTGAAAATGTTTTTTTAGAAATTAGCAAACAAAAATACATCGAAAAATGTAAGAGCATTGCAAATAATTGTAAGTTATTTATATTAACACGTTGGCTGCCAGCATAAAGTACAGTCACAGCATAAAGATAGCAGCAAAATCACTCAGTTGAGTCAGTGCTTCGACCTGATTAAGATACTTTTCGTCACCTCGAAACACTTCGCAGTGCATATGTACTTACCCTTTGCCAGAGGCACATGGCATATTGCTAGAGTCTGCAATCAGGGCTGTAATAATAATTTTTGAGAGTTGTTTTGGTGTGATTTCTGCAAAAATGATTTACGTATGGTGATCCAAGAATGAAGTGAAAAATCGAAATATGTAGTTTAATGAAAATTAGTATCAAGATCAAGTATCGTCATCTATTTAATAAAAAAATAATAGTCTCTGCACACTGTTTAGAGAATATTGATTATAACTTAGTTGAATAGTTATTATAAAAAATATTTTTAATGATAAAAAATTTAAAACCACAATAACAAGTGTAAATAAAACAATAAATTATACAAAAAGGAGGATATCTGCCTGCAATTTTTGAATCTGAATTTATTCATCATAAAAATCAATACAATACAAGCATTAACTTATCAGTAGAGCCCGTATCTCGGAAGACATTTCTAGAGAGGGATTCTGAATTACACAGTACTAGTGATGCGATATACAGTGATTTTTCCATGTTATCGTCATTATTAGTAAACTATTCACATTAAATTATCGAAGGTCGACGGTTTGATTCCATCCTGGAGCAAGTTAGAAATTTTATTTGTAATTCGTGTTGGTTAAGATGGGAGAGGCAATTGTCCATACCCTAGATGTGGCTTGGTCTCCTCAGTCAGCTGCAGAGCCTCGTCTCTTTACCTAACACAAAATCTTAGGATTTTCAGGGTGTTACTTCGGTGACTTGAGAAGCGGTTGAGGAATAAATTTTTTTTAGAAAACAAAGTATTTTAGAAATCATAAAAAAGCAGTTCTCTAATACTTTTGTAAAGTTACAGTTAAAGACATCGGCCACTAACTATTATTGCTATACAAGCTGAAACATCGTTAAATACAAAAGTTTTATTTTATAAACCATAGTGAAAATCCATGCGAACGTTTATTGAAATGTTTACGTTTCTCAATATATAAAAAAGGGTCGCGGATCCTTGAGACAGTTGAAAGATAATTAGTCATATTATGTAATATTATTTATGTGCTGGCTTAATGTTGTAACAGCCCAACCGCCCTTCACTTATACTTTGGTCACTACGACACCAGTGTGACACCCCATCCCACTCTTGTATATGCCTTATTAATTTAAAGAATAATAATAATAACAGTATTTTATTGGTTTCACCAAAAGGCCTTCGACCGAGGTCCTTCTGCCTGTTACAACTGTTTAAAATAATTTACATACCATTTTATTTCATTACAGTATAAATATCTGTAAAAAAAATAATATAGATTTGTTTCATTGTATATTATTTAATGCGTGATGTGTTCCCATAGGGTTAGCTCTGGAAATTTTCTTCTGCTAGGTAATTCTTGTTCTCTTGTTTTGCAGAGGGGTTGTATTATTTCTATGTTATTTATTTCCATAGCAAATTTTGTGGTTAGGGATTGTAATCTTTGGTTGATTGGTGTTATTTGCATAATCTCATAGAGAAGGTTGTTGGGAAGGTTATGGAGAGGATTTCTGGGGTGTCTGATTTTGGTAATGGATCGCAATGTTGATGTTTCTGCTATTTCTAAGCTTTTTATGACTAGTCTTGTATTAAGGTATAGCGGGTGGCTATATTCTAATAATGGACGGCAGATTGTACTATAAATATGGGCAGCAGTTTTTTTGTTGATTCCTTGGTTTTTATGTTAGGCTGCGGAAGTGTCTGGTTCTTGCAATGCACTTCTTAATTAGTTTGACATGTTTGTTAAAATTAAGCTTATTGTCTATTGTGACTCCAGAATATTAATTTGATTATTCAATTAATTCCCATTTTGATCAGTTTCACCTTTTGGTGAAGCGACAGATAATGCTTAATTAATTCGACTTTTTTCGTGATCGTTTAGTGGTAGGACCCCAAATTTGTTGTGTGATTGTGACCTCTTCAGATATATGTATAAAATCTGTTATTACTTTGTTTCTTTACTGAGATTTAATTTGTTTACCTACTTTTATCAGTTATTATGAACCTTAGTCTACACTGCACTGACATATGTCTTTAGCAATGAAAAGTGTAAGTTAGATTTGACTTTATTTTGGTTATTACTAGTTTGCTTAGAATTCACTTTGTACCTGAAAATAGAAAGAATTCGAGGAAACTCAAATAGCGTTTTAACAGATTTATTTCTGTGTGTAGACAATTGTCTACAAGAAATACATTTAACGTTCATCTAGTTGAATCTGTAATGTAACAAAACTTTGTTACATGCAGCGGAAAGTTCTGCTTTGTAATGTAAGTGGCATATGTAAAACCTTACATATGGGTGCAAGAGAAACTTTTCTTGGATGGAGTACCCGAATGTGCTCTGCCAAGCAAGACAGACAGACGCAGATAACCATGCTTTTAGCTGACACGCAGGAAGGATGTCACAGTACAATAGTACTCTAGACATAAATAACGCTGCAAATATTCGTTGTGGACAACTGTCCAAATGTGTTAGGCTTGCCGAATGCACCTCGCCATTAAGGCTTAAACCAAGGTGAAACGAACTACCTCATAGTATTTTGTAAAGTGTTGGCAAGGGTCAATTGTATCCAGGGCACGCGTACGTAGGCGGTGGCCATAAAACATTAAACGATGCCGCTGGGGTGATTTCACACCAGACTTCCTGTCGTGAGACAAAGCCCAGGTGGGCACCACCCCAGAGGGTAGAATGAAATAGCATGTTGGGTCATCCACTTCTGGCTCTACTAACTACAGCTGATCGGCCGAGCCCCTCATACAAGGAGTACTATTTTAAAAGGTTACATTGCAGATCCAACCGGAATATATTTATTATTTACAAAATCTGATTCATAAATCTGACCTAACATGCATACTGAAATATGAACGAAAGTTCCAAATGCTGATACCTGATCTTATCTTAGTTAATATTGAATTTACTCATAATTTATGAAAAATGTGTTAGGATATGGCTTTATAAAAACTATCTGTAAAGCATTTGGTACCACCGTATAAAACCCATAAAAACTGCAAACCCCAAGCATATAGAGTCGTACTTTGATTAACGTTGCCATTTTATTGGTAACAAAAGAAGCTAGTTAGATTTAGTGAAATTTAGTGTACTCGCATATGGACACATTTGCATCGTGGCATGAAAATTATTTAATTTCTTCCTCACCTACCTACAGTATCAGAAGTACAGCTCTGGTCATATAATAAGGCTATTATATGTGTTTTATTATTACATGCTTCATATATTACATGGACAAATTCAGAAATAGCTGTAACTATAGATTTCTTATTTCTAGAATCATTTTGAGCACCACTGAGTAAGTGAAGAGTTTGTACAAACTTTGTTAGTCTGCTAGAGTAAGTGGATTCAAAAATTTGACTTTGTAATGGAATTAACCTATAATTAGTGACATCAAGTTTTGGCTCTTTATTTTTATATACTGATATGCCTTTTGATGTTTTTTTTATGTCCCTGCACCACTGATGTTCACTAAACAATATCTAGAATAAAACTAACCAGTCTGCATGCAGAGGACAATGCACAGCATGTGATGCACATATTTATGATTTTACATGGAGTGATTTTGCTAGCGCTCTCCTTATGCTGTGATACAGTCCTCTTAGGAGGACCCTGTCGGTCCATTTCTATTATCACAACCAATGTGTCTTGGACTGACGGGACAATTGAGAGAAAATAAATTGTCCGTGACACTGTGATCGATCCTAACAGTGCAATGTGGCAGTTAACGTGTTAAAACAATTCTAAATGCATGTATTTCTAAAGTGCTCCAATTATTTACTAGATCAGTTGATTAAAGCCAAAGAGTTCCCTGGATTAAATTTACTAAATTCTGATAATGAAAATACATTGGTAAGTTATTGTTCAATTAAAAACTATAAACATTGAAAAACTAAGTATCATTCAAGGAGGATATAGGACAGGATGCCAGCCAATCCAATTTCAGGCACTGTAAACCCATACGCACATATTCACGGAAATTTAGAATGGTTAATCAAAATGCTAAAGAGGAATTTGTAGATAAAGAGGTACAATTTTTATTGTAATGATTTAGCAGAGCAATTCTACTAACATAGTTTTATTTGTAAATAGAATTTTGTAGGTTCTTCTGTTCAGCCACTTTTCAATATCACTAGGGTTAATAATACATATGCAGTTGAGGTATGATTTTTTTTATTAAATATTAGTCGATATAATAGTAATATAAAAAAATTAAAAGTGAAAAATTTGAGTTGTGTCATAAAAACTATAAATTATTTGTTTTGGTGTTTGTGGCAACTACTTCAATGTATGCTGTCACCTCTAGGGCTCAACCGATTCATCGGCCAATAGTCCAAAAATTCAGCATTTGCCATCGGCAGAACATACACCGATTGTGCTGATGTATTTTCTTGCCGTAATATGGAAATCAGTAAAGTTGTCCGACAAAACTCATTCTGTTTCGTTTCGCATTTGTGCGTAAGGTGCGAGATTGCATAATCATATCACGCTGGTTATTCTCATGGGTATAAGTGAAATTCGACCTTACATTCATTATTACTATTATTATATATTACGGCGCGATATCGCAAATTTCGCTTTCAATTCTTATGGGAGCAAGTGATAATCGGTTGTATATACATCATTTACGTTTACGTTTTAAATTCTATTGGACGTTCACCGTTGTCAGTCGTCTATGTATTGTTTTTATTGTTTTTGATTACGGCTAACTTCAAAGTTCAAACTTCAGCATCGGTCATCTTCTAGTTGTAATAGTTAATATTTTAATGACGTGTTCTACATATTTTTGAATTTGTTTTGTACTATTGAACAAGAGGGGTGTCTCACGTCCCAAACATGTATCACATTTCTTTTTTCGGAAATATTGGCTAAAATTTCCGAAAAAATCAAAAAATTCACAAATTTTTTAAAAATTGAATCAAAATAATTTATATGCTACCAAAAGTCCTTTCTGTACATTTAACCTTATCAGTACAATTTTAATCACAAAACACAGGTAATGATTTAAAAAAAAAGCAAAGAAAAAAGATCAACACCTTCACCACGCAGAAATATCAGCCATTGATGGTGGGGGAAACCTACATACAGGGAACGGATACTGTGAGCAAACTACTGTTGCCAGTGCAACATGTTTTCTGTTTATATAGTGACGTTGAATGCTGATAATTTTGTGGGAATTAGTCTTATTAGTATACAGGGTGTTCCACTGATGACAGACCAACCGGCACAGATTTATAAAGAACCTCAATATGCATCGATTTGACCCCCATTTGTGTTGCGAAATTTGTTAGTTTAAGAGTTATTTAAGTTTTCGCTAAACTCTGGTTTTACCCACAAATTTCGTCATTCTGGTTTAACTATTAGTACTAGCGTCATAATTTTTTTTATGAACTAGTCCAATAGTGGGCCTATCATCCTGAGAAACAATTTTTTTTATTGGAACCGAAACTATTTAGAGAAAAAAAAAATTTAAATTATGTTTAAACAAAAATTATTCTTTAATTTTACAAGACTAGCGAAAAATTAGGATAGAAAAACATTTTAGTAACCATCTTAAAAACATCTCTATTTTACTGGCAATCAGCCTGATAAATCTTATTCAGCTAACCCCATAACTTCACATCGAAAATTTTAAATTCTGTGCAAAAAGTGTAAAAGGCGAGAATCCCACTTTTTAATTAAGAAGCAGAAGGTATCATGGATGAGGCCCTCACAAAGGATGCAAACCATGGACACATGTTTTGAACTTATGGTCCTTATCAGCACGGTGCTGCTAAGTTGAAAGGATGGACACAACTTAGGATGACACAAAGAAAACCACTGACAGGCAATCAGTCGCTCAATTGTGGCTGCAATTGAAGGACCCTGTGTTTACAGCACGGCAGACAGTATTGCCATAGAGGCAATACCTGCATGGAATTCTCTACCCAAGAAATGTAAAATAATAGGGAATATTTCTTCCCGCAGTAACATCTTTCATCCTCTATTATTTCACATTCCTTGGGTAGGGAATTCCACGCAGGTAGCTATAGTTGCTTCCATGGCAATATTGTCTGTCACCCTATAAACACGGGGTCATTCAATTGCAGCCACAAATGTGTGCCTGGCTACCTATCAGTGGTTTCTTTTGTGTCGTCCTAAATTGTGCCCATCCTTTCAACTTCATAGCACCGTGCGGGTGCGGACGAATAGTCGAACCATATGTGTCCACGGTTTGCATCCTGTGTGCGGGCCTCACTCATGATGCCTTCTGCTTCTTAATTAAAAAGCGGGATTTTCGCCTTTTTACACTTTTTGCAAAAAATTTAAAATTTTCGATGTGAAGTCATGGGGATAGCTGAATAAAATTTATTGGGTTGATGGCCAGTAAAGTAGAAAAGTTTTTAAGATGGTTATTAACATTTTTTTTGTATCTTTTTATTTTTCGCTGGTCTTAAGAAATAATTTTTGTTTTAATATAACTAAGACTTTTTTCTCCAAATAGTTTCGGTTCCAACAAAAAAATTGCTTCTCAGGATAATAGGCCTATTATTGGACTACGTTCATAAAAACAAATCATGACGCAAGTACTAATAGTTAAACCAGAATGACGAAATTGTGGGCAAAAAGAAATTTAAAAAGTAATTGGTTATTCAGGTTATGTTGATAAATTGGGAGCCAATAACTTTTAAATTTCTTAATTTTTACATTAATAATTTAATTTCAAAGCATTTGATTGCACTTATGAGATGATGCAAATAAAAACTTTCCTAGTTCAAAACATCAACACTAGACACGGCATGTGACAGAAGGTTTAAAAATTTGAACAAAGCATTTTAATAAAATACATTTCACGACTTACCTATATTTTTTGTAGAATGTATAATTCACTAACCACTAAAACACAATCCTCGATCCAACATGTCAGGAAATTATTGAACGATTTACACACCAATTTCCGGGCGTGAGACACCTCGAGTGAACAAACAAATTATAAATTGCATGCTAGAGTTCTTGGACTATGAGGAGGTCATCGGGCACGTTAATTAAGTAATTCCACTAAATATGTTACAAGGGAGAATATTGGCGTTGAACGCACCAATTTGCCTGGAAAATGTGTACATCTGAATCAGTCTTTTATATCTTTAAGAGGTGGCTTGTAGATTCACTTGTGACTTATGCCACAAGAACTTTCACGAACGTTGATCATGTCACTGTGAGCTATCCCTTACATCAGCCTGTAGTACCGATGAATTTCAACAAGAATGAAACAAGTCCACTGCTCTTGGTGAAAGGGATAACATCACAATAATATGTAACATGCCAATATTATCCTCATAAAATTGTTAGTCGATTAATGTTGTATATGTACATTTCCATATATTTTATTATATTAAATCTGTAAAAGTTGATTGTGTTGTAAACTATGTTGAATAAAATGCTAATTTCCTTTTACTAATAATTCTTTCCTTTTATATTATCCAGTTAGTAGGCAGAACAACAGTAAGCACAGAATGTGAATCGATAAAAGAGGAGGTAATAATATAGTAATTAGTAATAATTGTAAACGAATGTTACTAATACGTATTGTTAATAGTTTCTCTGGGTGTTGTATTTTGCTGTTGAACAAATAAATAATTTTATTATTATTATTTGACTAATGTAATGTATAATTCAATATTATAGATTTTACAAAATTTCTATTATACAGTGTGCCCACGGATGTGGTTGCAAGAGAAAGAACTTCTTTATTTAATCATTTAAGAAAAAAGTCAATCTATATAATAAATTCTGCTTCTCTTAAAACCCTTAAATAACTATTCAGATTTAAGTTTATATACAAGGTGGCCACGGGTGAAGTAAAAATATCCACGTTTAGTGAATTACGAAAAAAAAAAAAGTTATTTTATTAAAAAATGCGCATCTCTTGAAGACTCCAAATTTCTATAAAAATAATAAATAATAATAATTATAATACGTCTTGTATGAAAAATTGTTGTACAATTTTTGTTAAAAAAGGTGAAGTCTAACCTATCGCTACTCAACTTAATCTAACAATTAAAATATACAACATAAAAAGTAAAAATTAAAGGAAAGTACAATTTTAGAAAGAAAAAAAATAAATGTTTAGCCTGATCAGCAAAAAAAATAATAACAATCACATGCTATGAGCATGTATGAAACATTTTGTAGTACCTATATATATAATTGGCTGACAAATCTTGGATAAGGGGGGAGAATCAGCTATTAAGATATTCTGAACAAATACGGACAAGTGATACTTATTATACAAGTTTTCAACTCTAAGCCAACTCCTTTATTTTAGTTGACACTCTATCATATTTTTTTTATCCGGTAAACAAATCTGCAACAGCTGTTCTGAATGTTTTGAAGTCGGTATTGCGTTAGCTTATCAAGGCAAGAATAATAGACTATATTACCATAGGTTAAAATTATTTAAAGGTTTTAAGTGAAGCAGGCCGACACATAGGTCGACTTTTTTCGTAAATTATTAAGTAAAGAGTTCTTCCTCTTGGCAACCCATCCGTGGACACACTGTATAATATGTTTTTAAAACATAATAGTGAGAAAGGAATGAACATCCAGTGTCACCCTCTGTGTGTGACTGTATATTTCAGGCTTTTTCTTCAATTACATCTTTGTAGTGTGTCATTGATTTTACTGAATTTTTAAAAGATGTAATGTTGAATGCTAATTTTCATTTAATAATAATTCTTCCTCATTTTGTGGGTGTGGGCATGCATGTACGTTGTGGTGTGTATATACACAGGGTGATTCCTTTATCTTTTTACAGGCCGTAATAGATAAACCATTGCAGATATAAATATTAAATTTGCGATATCGAAAATGAGGACAAATTGCTTATTTTAAATGAAACGCCTAATATCGAAAACGAATAAATTCTGATTAAATTAATGCTATGTATTTGAGGTCTACCTTAGAAATCTGAATATATAAAGAGGATTAAATAATATGTAATTAAAAATATACATGGTGTTTCGTTTAAAAAATACAAGTTAGGTATATATCTTTTTTGTAATGACAGTCTATTGTTTTTTCTGATGACAAAAAAAAACTTTATAACGGACCCCGTAATTTGGTTTTTGATTCATATTAATAACTTTAAAAATAAGATCAAAATGTTAACAAGATAAAATGACCACACTGTGTCGAGTGACTTAACATTTCATTAAAACTCCTGTACTCTGTTCAAGGCATTAGTATAGTTTGATATTATCAGAATTTGTCCTGCATGAAGAGTTTTAAGTTTGGAACAATTTGGTCAATCCCATCCCTTTCTATAAGGAAAAGGAGCTTTCTACATTGACAGAATATGTCAGTGGTGCAAATTTAAGATGGTTTGTCCACAGCAAATCTTGATGCTCGTAAAATTTTAAAACTGATATTTCTAATTAACACATGCCATAATTTACGCAGCAATTAAACACAGATTGTCCTGCTTGTTCCTACTTCATTATAATGATGAACCTTTGATTCAAGATGCCGTTTGGCATCGTTAGTGTAGTGAAACATTAATTTTCTGTTACCGTACAGTGCACTGCAGATCCATTGACCTGAAAGTCATCAAACTGAGAAACAATTTTCTGTAATTCAGCTGCTGTCGACAAACGCGAACGAAAATGCGACATAATTACTATTTATTTTTATCCTCGCGCCGTCTACACACTGCGACGTTTGGAGGTAAATTGAATAGTGAATAAACACGGTCTAGATCTCGCTGTACGTGCGTTTACTCTGCTTTCCTATGGACAGGCGAGTTGGAAAGCCGGTCCGAAACTCACGAGTATTGTCCGGTGTCTGTGTCTAAAGTCTGTTCACATAAGCTTTGCAGCGTTGGCCAGGATAGGGAACAAAATCCACACAGATGATTGATGCAGACGGCAGGCAGATATACACAATTGCGAAGTTCCGATAGCGGTTAAATCAATTTTAAAGCAGAAGTATAAAAATTGTGCAGCAAAAAATTTGGTCAGCTCTAAAGCAGGTAGAATTTAAAATTGTTTCATTTCCTGACATTATTTCTTATGGGTACACAAAATAAAAAGTAACAGAAATTTTTAAAACGTTTGGCTTTCTTATAGCTAAATCGAAATTTGTTATTAAATTAGGATGGTCTTATTTCAGCATAACCAGTCATTTTAGTTTCTTGTTCAAAACTTTAAAGAAAATATGCCAATTTTATTTTTGTTATTTTGTTTCTTTCCACTGCTTACCAATAAATGGCATTTCTTGTTACTGTAAATAAATTTACGTATGTACACTCTGTTGAAATATTTTTCCAGTGATTCAATAAACCTAAAATGCATTTATCTTAATTCTAATGCCTTGAAATATTTTTTTACGCCTGTAATAAATAAATAACCCACAATGATATATTTATTACGCCTGGAAATAAGCAATTTACAATACACTTGCTACTTTGCCCACTGTAAATCGGGCTCACTAAGTCCAACCCATCACTGCAAAGTTTAAGTGAACATACTTTAGACATGACTTAAACACTAAACAAATATGAAATCGTTTTGATTACAGCATACCTTAGTGATCTCAAAATAAAAATTGAAAAGCAATCCAAGACATACAACAAATTATAAATTGTCTAATTACTGTTAAAGTTTATTAGTGTTGTCGTTACATTACAATATATACAGATCAAACCAACCATTAGATAGACAACTAGCGGCTTGAGTAGTTTACAGTTGCCCGTCTGAATACGAAGTCTGAACGATAGTTAATAATTGCGTCATGGCGCTTGCTGGGAGGTGCATACAAGACAAAGTAGAATCAGTATTATTATCTGTGATCAGTATCGCTAAAGATGCGGTGGAGAGTATTGCTTGTTCATCTAAAGAAATCTTTGCGTATTAATGTATTTACTAAAATTATCTCAATGTTTCACAATTTCAGTGCTTCTTCCGAGCGTCACAGATAGTAACATACTAAAATTATGAAAAATATCAGAACAGCACACAACCAAATATTGATTTTTTTTTCGAAACAAAAAATAATTGTAAAAACACAAATTAAAAATAAAGAAAAATAATACCAACTCAAAAAAAAAAAACGTAAATAAATAAATAAATAATTCAGGTTAAATGCTCAAAAAGACTCCTTGAGAAAGGCAATATCCTAACGTATTGTAAAAGCACTTTCTGACATTCGCGCTGGCAACAGACAGGCGACAATAAACTGTGCATACCGCTAGTTGTGTATCTAATAGGTTGGCTCTATCTGTATGGTGTTCCATTTAAAATAAACAACTTGCCCTCATTTCTGGAAGTCCCAGCAAAAGTGCAGTCTGGTTTAGCTGTTATGGCTTGTAGAAAGATAAGGGAATCACTCTGTATATATGATTTTTTATTCAAATTAGGATCTTGAGGAGCCTATTTTCAAGGTCACTAAGGTCAATAAAACATATTCACGAGATATGTCTAAAATGAAGCTGCTAAAGGATCCACTACTGATACCTTCACTAGATGCCAGGATTGATGAAATTGTGGAATCATTGGATACAGTTAAGGTATAATTAATTAATCTTAAATTAGTCGATATAACAAAAGTACCTATAACAAAAACAAGAAAAACTTTCTTTTATATTATTTTTTTCTTGGGGTTTTACAGCCAACAGATAGAACAGAAAAAGGAAAGTGTGAATATTGTGATGGTGATGTATCATCTGATCACCCGAATAATATGACAGTGACAAAAAAATGTAAAAAATGTTATAAGTCTGACATAAATTGTCAAAACAGTCTAACAGTGTTGCCTTTATCAGATGCCAGAATTGATGAAATTGTGGAATTGCCTGAAATAATTGAGGTATAATTTTAATTTTTATGTCAAATCTTATTAGTCAATATATCAAAGAAAATGTAAAATGTTCTTTTATTTATTTACATTTTTTGACGTTTCGTAGGAAACAAACAGAACAGAAAATGGAAGGTGTGAATCATGTGATACCGATGTATCTTCCGTTTGCCTCGATAATATGACTATGACAATGAGAAAAAAATGGGAATGTTTATTAATGCAGCAAAACAATACACAGCCTGCTACATTTGGTATGTAAAATTAAAGATACTATACATACAAAGTAAAAATATAAAAAGGGCATTCTTAACTTCACCTTGTTGAAGATTCAACAGTTACACTATACCCCAATTTCCAGTTACCCCCCTATTCCTTATTTTTAACCCAAAACTTAAAAATCGGTCAAAATGATTTATCAATCAATTTTTAAAAATAATTATCACAACGTTTTTAAATGAATTCATTTGATATACAGACTGAATTAATTTAACTCGAATAAACGTGAAAAGGAAAGCAAGTAGGCTGTCATGATACTAGATGAGGTAAACAATTTTTAAATGCGTGCCCTGATACAAATACAAACACAAATGATAAAGTAGATATCAACAATATCTCAAAATTGTCAAATAGTATCTTTCTAAATCTGGTAAGTGCCCAAGAGGTTTTTGAATGTATAAAAAATGTAAAGAATAAGAAATCACTAGACGAGGACGAAATTTCTGTATGTCTACTAAAGGAAACTGCAGACATTCTAGCGTATCCACTTCAACATATTATTAATGTGGTCTTTTGCACGGGAATGTACCCAAATCAATTAAAAATAGCACAGACCAAGGCGATAAATAAAAAAGAAAAAAAATGAATCAAAAAATTATAGACCAGTATCTTTGTTATCTAATATTAGTAAAATGTTTGAAAAACTAATCTTATCTGTAAATAAAATGGCAAATACAATGCCACAGTTTGGTTCTATATATTCATTTTAACGTGTATAAATAAAAAAGTACAAAATGAAATTATTAAAATTTAGATAAATACTTAAGTAACCATGTTTTCCCTCTTATTTTGAAGAACTATAACTAAGGGTACAGTATTTTCTGTTATCCTAACTAAAAAATTGATTTTCATGTTGTTGGCAATTTTTTTTTTGTTGGTTAAGTAATGTCATGACAAAAAGAACTCAGACAGCAGTTTGTAATTAAAAAGGAATTTTTTGTCCAACTTAAACAATGCGATAGTCTACCTTTAGTCAGAAGTACAGAAAGTGAAAAGATGGAATTTCCCGTTGTTAAGTTGGTAATAAGTTGTAAGGTTAAAGTGGCGCTTGCACGCCCTCGTCGCCTGAATTGCCAACATAAAACTTTAAATCGCTCTTAAAAATTTTGTATTGTTGAGAACGAAAAATAAAAACAATTGATTCATCATAAATGCCATATGGATTTAATATATAAAATTACAGGCAATACTGATGCTTTTTTTTATTAATAAGAGATACGACTATTTTATTTGATGACATTTTATGAAACTAAATCGTATCTCCTATTAATAAAAAAAAATACCCATCAGTATTGCCTGTAACTTTATACAGGGGGTCTCACCGGGAACTTCATCGATCGATATAAAGAAAAATACGTAATAGAAAATTTTAAAAATTTAGTAAATTATTAATGTTAGTGTGGTCAATCCAACAAAAATAATTATAAGCATTTGGTACCTGAAGTCGATACCAACTTGCTTATTTTAAATGGAACACCCTGTATATTTCTGATTTTTCAAAAAGTGCATAAAATTCGAGTCGGAAACATTAGCATACTCTATACTTAAACCCAGTCATTTCGGAGATATTTGACTGGTGCAATGGTTTGCAAGAACCTTTGTAACTTTCTTTGTGTAGGAGATCTTCATTTTCTTTTTTGGCGTGTACAGGGAACACAAGGTGGGCTACGCTCTACAGTTGAAATAAATTCAATAATAGTACACCAAGTGTTTCATATTTCACTTTACATTTTGTCAATTTCAAACCGCGAAAACTTGTCACGTGTCAAATATGATATTAAGATCCTTAAAACTAGTTACCTAAGTGAGATTTACATTGCCAATATTACAATTGTAATATAGTATCTGATTATGTTGACTAGAATAAACCATGCACATGCATTTATTAACATTAAGTGGAAGGGCATTGACATGAGACCAATTATATAAAGAATTAAGGACATTTTGCAACATTTGGGAATCTGTTGGGCCATTTATGGCTTTAAAGAGTTTAGCGTCATCAGCGAATATTAAAATATGGGAGTTTTCAATTACATCTACAGGTTCGTCTCCTGGGATGTTAGAATATATGCTTTTGATGTAAAATTATTATGTACAACATATTGTTCTCCATTAGCAAGATAGAATTTAACTATGAAGATAATTTTAGAAGGCATGTTAAATTCTGACAATTTCTCGATTAACAGACTGAGTCGAACGCTTTCGCAAAATCGATATGTATTATTATTGAATTTGTTTTAACTGTATAGCATAGTTCACCGTGTGTTCCTTGTACATGCCAGAAATAAAATGAAGGTCTCCTACATGAAGAAAGTTTAAAGGCTCTTATAAACCGTTGCACCAGTAACATTTTTTATAAAACGTCAACTCTCTCCGAAACGGCTGGGTTTAGGTGGTACGCTACATGTTTTCGACTTAGAGAATTACATGCTCTATAAAAACATTCATAAATACACAGGATGTTCCATTTAAAATAAGCAAGTTGGTAACGATTTCTGGTATAACCGGAAGTACGAAATGCTTGTAATTATTTTTGTTGGATTGGCCACACTGACATTAGTAATTCCCTAAATTGGCGAAATTTTCTGTTACATACTTTTCTCTATATCGATCGATGCAGCTCTTGGTGAGATACTCTGAATATTATATCTAGATGGCATTTAGAATGAATCATTTGTTTTTGTTTTTCGATATTACTAACAGAAGAATTTTAAAATGATTTATAAATTTAAATTAGATACGTGGTGAAAATGCAATATCATTAACGGCTCGGCAAAAAAAACAACTAACACAAACAGCAGTTTGAAATTAACAGGGAATTTTTTTGTCCAGATTAACAATGTGAAAATCAATTTTTAGTTAGGATAATAGAAAGTGATTCAACTTTATGTATACCATAGACAAGTTTTAATTTTACAGATGTGTCTCACCAGGGTAGTACTGCCCATAACGATGTTATTTTGAAACCTGTAACCGAAGATCAAGGACCCACTGAGAAAGATGGAGATGATAATCTAAAGACCAATGAAATCGCAGAGAATATCATTAAAGGGGGCCGCTTTTGTGATTATGACATTAGAAGGCACAACAGAGTTATGAGTATTCGGACAAATGAAGTACCTCTAAAATTTTTAGAATGTTTGTCTGTATCCAATATTAACCTATATCATTATGGTGTACCAAAAGAACTGGAAAATAAGAGAATACTTTTTTTTGGATCAGTGGTAGTTCAATGTTCAAGTTGCAAATTAACTTTTCCTCGTCATGCCATTCATGATCATTATAAAAATATTCATGGTATGAATATACCCAGAAGAAGATATAAGTCATCCTATGATTATATTCTCAGGTAGAGTTGGATGAAAATCTGTTTATATTTTGTGTTTTTTTTTCCTGGGAAAATTGTATTTTCTAATTAGAATGAATCGGTCATGAAAAAGACGTTCATTTTCATACCAAATAATATGTTAACTATAACATAATTGCTCTAATTTAATTTGTCTGGATTTTCTTCATTTATTAAAATAGTAAATGTGCTCATTTTTTAAATTCTTTTAGTCATGTTATTCGATAAAATTTTAAAATTTAAATTCAAAATTAACATACTAGCTGTAGGTAAGAAAGAATATATGTGGTCCAAATAGATTGAAACAAATGAAGAACTTCTTCATTAATGAAGAAAATTTTGTTCTTGAGAAAAGTTGGTGCATGGTCTCAAATTAAATACTGGTTACATAAATTTCTATTAGTCGGGGTACTTATGTTAAAAAATCTAATTATTTGAAATTGACTCAATTGACCCTTATTCAAGATTTTGAAAAATTTTATTTCAATGAATTGTTTCTATTTTCAAGTTATGTCGTAACTATATTTCTTTGTTCTGCGCGACAGCTCTTTCTCTTTTGGAGGCTCTAAATAAGTATGTAAGCTCTTGCCAGTAGACAATTGTTTACAGAAGAGGGAAAAGAATACAAAATGAATAAAAAAATAAAAAGCGTGGTCATTAAAACGTACTTATTTTCAGGGCCGCGCCAATAGTTTTTGGCCGCCGGGTGCAAGCGATATTTTGCCGCCCTCATGGCTCTCAAAATAAAAAAAGGTTTTTTTTTTTAGTTTTACTGAAACAATCACCATAAAAAACCTGGGTTTAAAAATTTTAAGTAGGTACCTAGAAATAAGTAAGAATGCCATAACTTGGAATATTTTTTTATTGTACTAAAATAAATATAAAGTAAAACATAACAAACGAACACAAAATTTAAACATCATATAAGTAATAATTTCAAAGTATGTTAGGTATATTTAATATTTAACACAAAAATAAAAATGTTTTAAGGATAATCAAAACATAAATCTAAATCTAAAATTTTAAACAAAACTAATTTGCATTGCTTTCATATTTGCAAAGACTTTGACAATACTTTTGACTTTTAACTTATTACATTCCTCAAACTCAATAGATATCAATAGTCCAGTCACATTAGAGGTTTCACCTCGGAATGAGAGATAATAAGCTGTAAACTTGTATAAACCTTTATTTTGGCGTTCTAAAAGTTGTCTCAAAAGTCTCATAAAATCTCGTGTCCGCGTCTTAAGATATTCAAGATCAAAGGTCACAAAAATCGGTTTTTTGCAAATATCTCGCTTCCTATGGTTTTAATGCCATTTTCATTTAATATAAAAATTATAGAGAATAAAATTCTCTACAACTTTTGTCCCAAACATTTTTTTATATACTCAACCGTTTTTGAGATAGAGGGCGGAGAGCGCGCCGCGCTTACCTATTCACAGCATAATGCAAGGTCAACCGTAAGTCCCGGTAAATAATACGCCTTATAAAGTATAAATCATTAAAAAATATATAATTATGAATAATTTGCATTGTTTATTAATTAATATATTATATTTAATGATATTTTTCATTTATCGAATATATATTTGTTTAATATTACTTACCTTTCTGTAATCAAAAAATTGTTGAGTGGAATACTTTAAGTATATTTTAATTATATTCTAATATATATGTTAATTATATTTTAAGTAGAAAAAAGAATAGAGTAATTACATTTTAATTATATCTTTATTTAGAAATACTTTTTCATATATTTATTACAGTTGAAATTAAAATGTGGGGAAGTTTTTCAAAAACTTTTATAATTAGAAGGACTTGAGTCTTAATTTTCTTCTTCTTCATCATCATCGTCTTTCGGTCGCTCGTCCAATTCAATATCATCATATTCATTGTCAAGGATATTTGTCTCTAGATCTTCGAGAATTTCGGGGTCAAATGTACTATCTTCATCGAGATCATTTTGATACGGTGAAGCATTGAGGCACGCTTGCCCAATACACTGGCCACAAGCTAAAGAACATTGCAACTGCGATTTCCTGCATCTGCAGTTGATTACACGGAGAGGTAAGTAATATTAAACAAATATATATTCGATAAATGAAAAATATTAAATATAATGTATTAATTAATAAACAATGCAAATTATTCATAATTATATATTTTTTAATGATTTATAGACCTTATACGGCGTATTATTTACCGGGACTTACGGTTGACCTTGCTGCTGTGAATCATTGAACTATATCTACGTAGATACAGTTCGATGCTGTGAATAGATAAGCGCGGCGCGCTCTCCGCCCTCTATCTCAGAAACGGTTGAGTATATAAAAAATGTTTGGAACAAAAGTTGTAGAGAATTCCATTCTCTACAATTTTTATAATGAATGCAAATGGCATTAAAACCATAGGAAGCGAGATATTTGCAAAAAAATCGATTTTTGTGACCTTTGACCTTGAATATCTTAAGACGCGGACACGAGATTTTATGAGACTTTTGAGACAACTTTTAAAACGCCAAAATAAAGGTTTATACAAGTTTACAGCTTATTATCTCTCATTCCGAGGTTGACCCGCTTTTTTGGCTTAAGTGACTGGATTACAAGGGCATGTTGTTAAGTCTTTCCTGTCTCATAGAAGATCTTAAATAATTTTCTATCAATTTCAGTTTTGAAAATGATCTTTCACCACTCACAACTGATATGGGCAACGTTAACATAATCCTGAGTACTACAGAGAGATTTGGGAATGTATCTATTAAATCATTTTTAAAAATGTATTCTAAAACTTCCATGGGTTTTTTCTATTTTAATTTTTTATAAATGGTAAAATTGCATTGATCTCATCAGCTAGTTCTAGACCATTAATAACTCTTTCATTAGTGGATTCATTTGACAGTTTTAATTGTAAATTCATGCAAAATTTTTTTAATTTGTTATCTGTTGACACTGTTGATAATTCAACATGTCATGCAAAAATTTAAAAAGTCGTACATTCCTTTATCAAAGTAAACCTTTCACTAATTGACATTAGAGTGGTGTCGAGATCGCTAAAATAAAAATTCACTTTAAACCAAATTTTAGGGTCAATAATTGGGTCATCTGCACCTTCATAATCAAACTGCTTTTTCTTTGATCTTATTCTTTATGGTATATGTCCTGGCTCAAATTTTGGTTCAACATCTAAATCATTTGCAATAGATAGCACTAAATTAAGGCTATGTGTGGCACAAGGTATAAAAAAAGCTCTTGGATTAATATTAAAGATATGTTGTTGAAGTCTATTATGTTTACCTTTCATGTTAGCACCTTTATCACACCCTTGATCCCGCATATCTAGAATATCAACATATTCATAAAATATTTACTACAAATTGACATAGCCCATTGCCAGTGGTATCATGAATTTGGCAAAAGCCTATGAAATGTTCTCATATTCAATTTGCCTATTATCTTTGTCTAAATGCACGAATCTAACAATTACAGTTATTAGGTCATGGTAGTTTACATTGGGTGTACAATCGAGAATTGTTGAATAATATTGTTACGTGTTTGCTATCCACACAAACACCTCTACTTGTAGATTCGTTGATTGAAAGTCCAGGTAACACTTACTCTCTACTTTATTTACTAATTAACAATTAACAACAATAGATTAATTACTGTCTTAACTATAATCACACTTGAACACTTATAAGTCACTTATTTCTTCTTTACTCATTCAAGTTCAATTCAAGATTGAGTCTCGGCCCACTGTGTGTCTTATTTATACATCCATTCACACAGTCTAGGGTATTCCAGAATATTCCCGGCCGTTCGCGTTCAATTCCAGTCTTATCTAACCAGTCCACACAGTCCAGTGGCGTAACAATATTTAGCAAGAATTTGATTTTGAATTTTTTCTCCCAAATAATGTGGCATATATTTTTGGTGAATTTGAATGCTTCATAGATATTCAGACATTATAGGATCAAATTTAGAAAATGCTTCTATCATTTGCAAGAAGTTACCATTATGATCATTAAATAATTTATTAGAACTATCTCTAGGAGCCAGATTTTGTTTGGCTAAATACTGAATAGCAATTACAATTTTTTCCAAAACAGAACTCCACCTCCTTCTTTCACTATCAAGGATTTTTTCTAAATATTTTTGGTTTAAGAAATAATGAATTTATTTCATACTTTACGGACCCACTGTATATCAAGGGCACAGAAACATATTCGGGTCACAGAGAATTTCGAGGTAAGAAGTTCGACTGTAATTTGATTTTTTAACATAAGTACCCGAACTTTAGAAAGAGACAAATAGGTCTGGGTGTATAACCCACGCCAGATGGTAAAATAGCGAATTTTTGAGGACTGAAATAAAAGTTTGGTTAGAATTAGAATAAAAATCAAAAAAGCAAAAAAACCAGGTTTTTTCATTTTAACTCTCAGGAAAAAAAACATTTCTGGGAAAATTCCCATCAAAGGAAAAAACCTTTTTGCCAACTCCATAAATTTCAGGCCTATCAAAAATGAAAAATTTCCCCATTTTGGAAACGATGGACAGTATTTATGATTATATTTTCAGGCATACGCGAACAAATGTCGTGTGCCCATGCCCAATTTGTAAAATAAATGTTTATTTGTACAAGCTTTTGATGAGACACATAACCTGAGGTCAATAAAGATTATAAACCTTATAATTAAATGTGAGGAAGATGGTTTTGTTTTTGTGTTTTAATACCCTGTATATTTTTTACTTTTACAATATATCTTTGTCTCCTGATTTCAAAAATATGTATTTTGTTGATATTTGATTCAGCCGTTTTTGAAATATTTAAGTCTAAATCTAATTAAATTGAATTTGAGAAAATCGAGGCTGCCATGAAAAACAAATGCCTACAGTGTAACCTGCGTTTAACAATGTTTTTCTTCAATTTACAGATTTAAAATAAATTTTAGTGTGGTCTTATATTTTTCTTATATATTTCAAAACGGCTGAATCAAATTTCAACAAATTATATTTTTTAAATAAGGAGAAAAAAAATCTTTCGTAATGGTAAAAATATTATCGAGTTCCGTTTAATAAAAAAATTTAAGTTGCTTTTGATTATAAACTTTTTGACATTCACTTGTTTGTTTTGGTGAGTCCAAAATATAATATGGAAAAAAACCTTACAACTTTTGAACAAAGTTTTTCTGCCTCTTAAAATAAACCCTCTAGATAGAAGTCAAAATATAAATAAAAACCCTGTACATTTGCCTAGAAATTGTGAAAAAACTTGCATCAGTAATATTTATTTAACAATTTTTATTCGTAGGATCAACTCAGAAGATGAATCAAATCAAACTAAAATCCATAATAAAAATAAACAAAAACAGGTAAAGAAGAAGAAATTTGTATCTACAAAACATCTGTGCCCTATTTGTGGTAAGTTTTAAGTGATATTTCTACTTGACCAAACGCAGCATTCGTATTACTACAAAACTTTTTCGATAAAAAAAAGTCATATTACAATTGAATGCTAAAGGAGCCATTGCTATAGCAAATGCTCAAGAAGCTCTTATCCATCGCAGTGAGATGTAGAATTTATACACAAACTTTTTATGAATTCCTTTACTATAGAACAACTTGACGTTACCAAAAACAGGAGAATTTACCATAACCGATGTGTGATGATTGTAGTGTTTGATATTCGACAAACTATGTATCAATAATTATTTGGAGACATCACTGAACATGTAAACAAAAACTGGAGAGTGTTTTCCAGAACAATCCTAGTTTTGTCACAGTTCATCGAATAGTAGACCTACCACAGGGCAAATAAGTGGATTGTTTGGAGCAGCGGCGGCTTGTCAGGGAGGCTGAGCCTCCTCTACAATTTTGGGAGAAGCAGAATATCTTCAAACTAATATTTTTCGCAAGTAGCAATTTCTACTTAGGTATATCTTAATTCTCAATGTTGTTTATAATTCAGTAATTAATTTTCAGTGTAAAAAAAAATGTGCTTTCCTTTCCACAAACATGTAACATTGTATTCCAATTAGGTGACTCCACGTATGCATATTTCCCGGTCTCTCATCGCGCTTCGCGCTTGCCGGGACGAATTGAGGCAAGCGGCCAGCCAACCCCCATTTCAATATATTGTTCGTGACGTTGAATTTTTGGCGGGTATCTCAGCAAATATTCTGGATCGGTCAGTTAGGGCAGCTAGCCTCTAGCACCCCATCTCTTTCTAACGCATGTACACTTCAGTTGAGCGTTGATCCCCTCTCTCACAAGAGTATGAATGGTTTATAAAACAAGGACAGTGGCAATTTGTGGTTTCGTGGGAGAACATAAACATACATAAAATATTTAACAGGTGGTTAAAAATGAGTGCTCTAGGTGAAAATATTCCCAATGACATGTCTTGTCCAGACGTGGTGGATTATTTGTTGTTAAATGGATTTAGTTTTCCTAGTTGTGATCAATATGTAAGAATTAAAATGGTCAGACCTACACCGTCATTAGTTTTCACAAGTGGTAAACAAAACAGAGGGAAATCAAGTGGTTAACGGCATCAACAGTTAAAAACACATTATATTGTTGGAAATGTTTGTTATTTACTAATAAATTTTTTAAAAATATATGATCCAAAATTAGAGAACTTTTTGAATAACGCTACTGTTTTTTTTTTTGGGGACGTCTAAGTCAATTCAAAATGACCTAATTGAGAGTGTTAGCTTCATCATTAAAGGCAAAATTTATGAAGAACTACATAATTGCGAATTTTTCGTGGCAAATTGATGACATGACGGACATTACTTGTAAATCTCAACTTTCCGTAATTTTTAGATATGTGATGCACGGTGAAGTTGTTGAAAGGTTTGTTGGTTTTTTTTTGATGTGAGTAGTGGAAGAAACGAGGAGAGTTTATTTAAATTATTAATTGACGAATTTGATAAATTTGATTTGAAAAATAAATTAGTTGCACAAACCTATGACGGCACTGCAGGTATGTCAGGACATCTTAATGGACTCCAAATTAAAATAAACGATGTTGCTCCTTAAGCTTACTTTACTCACTGTTACGCACACAAATTAAATTTGGTTTTGAGTAAAGCCTGTAACGGAATTAAAGAAGTTAAAATATTTTTTTGAAATTGGTTTTTCGTCATTTTTTTCAAAATCTAGTAAAAGATTTGATTTTTTAAATAGAATTATGGAACATAGAATTCCGAGTAATGCTCTCGTTGGAATTTTTCATCTAGAGTTGTTTTCACTGTTGACACATACAGGAAAAAACTTATTGACGTTTTTAATTTTTTTTCAAAAGTGAAGACTTTTTAAATGACAATCAGACTTTAAGAGCAGCTTACAGATTAAAATCGTTATTGGATAAAAACTTCATATTTTTTTCTAAAGGTTTTTAAAATGATTTTTGAGCAAACTGATGTTTTCCAAATTTGACAGAATAAATTAACTAATGTATCATATTTTAAAATAGACTTAATTCAATTATATCTAAATTAAAAGAATATCGCAATAACGAAATACATTTCAATACTTTATATAATGTTTTTTTAGAAAATATTGAAGAATTAGATGATTTTTTCATCAACAAAATCACAATTTTTTGCCATTTTTAGCAATTTTTGAGGGTTTTTTTACAATTTACTTAGATTTAAAATGGCTTATGGTCTAAATATACTTTAGATTCGTATTCAGCGGATCGAAATACATAAAAATTAGGCTTGGTTTAGATCCACAAAATTTTTTTTATTACCGAAACACCCAATTTTCGCTATTTTTTACGGTTTTTCAATTTACTCAATATTTGAGGGTGTACGGTCCAAACTGACTACAAATTCGGATTCAGCGGGTCGAAATACATGTCGGGAGGTAGGTGGCGTCAAATGTACAAACAACTTTTTGTGTGCCGGTGTTATTGTAAAATGACTTTTCGACAAAAATCAGACACATGCTCACTTATATTATTTTTTGATAAGAAAAGTCGGCATACTGATATATCATGTATTTGGAATAATAATTTGTAAAGTTTTACTTGAAACTGTGTTCTACAAAAAATTTCAGATATTGGGATGAATAAAAAAAAGAATGTTGAGAATAGATGGGGCTTTGTAACAGAGTACAAAAGAACCTGACCAATTTCCCTAATTATTCCACAGGGTGTTTCCAACTTAGATCATCAAAACATCATTTTGGTTCTTCCGGTATAATAAGCTGTAACAATTTTTCTTTACAAAATTGGAAGTACATGTGACAATTCGGATGAATTTCTTTACAATATGCCGAAGAAATAATCAAAATTGGTGAAAAATTACAATACGCAACTGCCTGTGAACAAGGGGATGTGTCCAATACTAATCATATGAGCATATCTCCTTATTCACACGCAGCAGCGAATAGTTCTTGAACGCCAAATGTTTACAGTATTTTAAGTGGCTGACTTTTTTGCCGGTGAGTGTATAAATAAAAAATATATCTCAAGTTTCACTCTTGACATATTCTACAAAAAGAAAAATAGATAACTTTGAAAAAGAAAACAGATTCATTTCCGAAACGTTAGGGAAATATACTTTTATTTTTTTCTCAAATTAGTTGTCAAAAAACACCCTCTGACTGATCTTTTGACGTAAAGTCACAAGCGCAGAGGCTTATCTTTCCAGTAACATACTGGGTAACAAACCATATTGTTTAGATAGGTTAGGTTAGGTTTGTTGTGAGTGGGTCTCAGTAGACCCTCCACTGCGGCCATCAGCAGGCCTATTGTGGCTCACGCCTAATTATATTTCACCCAATAAGTTCAGTCTCTTAATGAAACTGATAACTTTATTGGGTGAGAATGTGTCCAGATCCTCTGGCAGCAGTTGCCCTTTGCCAAATATTGAGAATCGGATCCTCTCCACAGTGAGACAGGTGCATAAGATGTGGTCTGCCTTCTCATCATCCTCCAGGCATAGACGGCACTCGGCGTTTTCCGCTAGGCCGAGTTTATGCAGATGATAGTTTAGTCGGCAGTGCCCGGTATATAGGCCTGTTAGAGTTTTCAGGTTTATCCTGTTTAACTCTAAAAGTTTCTTAGCTCTCGATTTCAAAGGGTATTTTATAAACGCCTTAGAATGAACTAATCCTGCCAATACTGGAGAGTTTTCCTTTCAGCCCAGGTTGAGATGACCATATTGCAGTACTTGATGAGATATGCCAAGTATTGGTTCATCCAGACTAGAGTCACTTTGTTGTTCTTGCTCAAATGATTTAGAGCTTTCTGACAGTTCCATACCATTTTGGAGTTACACCGGTAGGAGCCAAGAGCTTTTATAGCTGCTTGGCTATCTGAGAAAATTTTTATTGATCTGCGTGTAAGATGCATATATTCCAGCCTTCGTACACACAGTTCAATGGCATGAACCTCAGCCTGAAAAACAGTTGCATGAGTACCTAAGTTTGAGACTATCCTCACCCTTGGTCTGTAGCTGTGTACTCCGGCTCCTGTTCCCTCGGGAGTTTTGGAGTTGTCTGTAAACCAACAACTCTCTGCCTTCAGTAGGTCGGCTTTATTCCGATCCCACTCATCTCATTCTGGAGAAAGGATGTTGAAGGTCAGCTCGTAGTTGGTCATAGTAGGCATAGTATCTGAGGGCATTCCCAGAATGCTGTGATTCTCTGTCATCCAACAACCTGTTCCGCTCCATGATACTAGTCATATTAATGGCCGCTTGTTGCAGTCTGTAGGTTGCCCACCTGGCCTCTCTCTCCAGATATATATGAAGAAGGGGTAAATCCAGGAGGATTTCCATTGCAGCTGACGGTGTGGTGCTAATTGCTCCCGTTACGGTCATGCATGCTAATCTTTGCAGTCCAGAGAGTTTGGATTTGGCCGTCCGTTGTAATCCTTTCGGCCACCAAACAATGGATCCGTTTTATCATTGGTCTGATGACCGTGATATAGATCCAGTAAATTTGTTGGGGACCCATGCCCCAGGATTTGCCACAAATACGACGGCATGTCCATAAGGACAGTTTTGCTTTGTGGATTACCTTTTCCAGATGGGAGTTCCAGTTAAGTGATTTATCCAGTGTGATTCCTAGATATTTCACCTCCTCCGCAAATGGAATAGTTTCACCCATTAAAGTGGGAGGTCTTAAGTCCTCCAGCTTCCTTTTCCGGGTGAATGGTACTATTACTGTTTTTTGAGGGTTTGCAGACATCTGTTCCCTGTCGCACCAGTTACTCACTGCATCCAGTGTCTCTTGAAGGGTATTTGATATTACTCCTTCAGAGTTTCCTCTGACTAGTATGACTAGATCATCTGCATATGCTAGAACCTCAACCTCCCACAGTGTGAGAATAGCCAGTAGGTCGTCCACAAGAAGTGACCACAAAAGGGGGAGAGAACCCCACCCTGCGGGCACCCTCTCGTGGCTCTAAACCTAACTGTTTCTCCCTGTAGAGACGTTGTTATGGTTCTGTTTGATTGCATAGTACGAATCCAGTCGCCTATAGTAGGCTCAATTCCTCTGGCAGCCACTGCTGCATATAAGGAGTCGGGCAGTGCATTATTAAATGCTCCCTCTAGAAAGGCTCCCGCAATTTCCTTCATTTGAAGGGATTGGGTAATCTTCTCGACTAGGTTATTGAGTGCTAGTTCTGTTGATTTTCCTGTCTGATAGGTGTACTGATGGATATTGAGGGGGTGATGATTCAGGATGTTCCCCCTGATATATCCGTCCAGCACCTCTCCAGGCCTTTCAACAGAAAAGATGTCAGGCTAATTGGTCTAAGCGATTTAGGGCTTGGTTCTTTCCTACCCATTTTTGGTATATATACTACCTTAACCGCCGACCAACTGGATGGGATATAGTCCCATACCAGACTAGCTCTGAATAGTTTAATGAGGAGTGGGAGCAATATTTCCAGTCCATTTTGTAGTAGAGCTGGAAAAACTCCATCCTCTACTGGCGATTTGAATGGTTGGAATAATCCGATGGCCCACTCAATTGCCGAATTCCCTTGTCGGCTCTCTGGAAAGAATCTTGTGGATTCTAGTACTGTGAGGTAGGTCAGTTATACTCTCACAGAATTTCCTCCAAGATCCCCTTTTGGCTTTCCTTATTTCTTTGTTATAGTCCGTTAGAGCGGATCTATATTGGTCCCAGTCGCCCGAAGCTTTAGCTCGATTAAAGAGGCGTCGAACTTCTTTTCTCATTTTATCCAAATTTTTGTTCCACCAAGACGTGCCTCTATTGTCCCTTTTTGTCTTCAGTGGACAGTTTTCGTTATATGCTGAGACAATTGCGTTGCGGATCTGTTCCGCCGCAATTTCAGTCTCATCACGATTCCTGATTGTGGTGATAGCGGATTGAAGGTGAGACTGGAGGGAATGTTTATACCCTTCCCAGTCCGTGCACTTCGGATCCCAATATGTCACCACAGGTCTTGGACCAACTTCTATATTGAATAGAATATGTTTATGATCTAAACACGAGGGTTCAGAAGATACTTTCCAATCGGATATCTTGTTGCTCAAGTAGTTTGAGCTGATTGTGATATCTAATACCTCCTTCCTATTTCTGGTGACAAAGGTTGGTTCGGAACGAACCAATGTTATTCACAGTTAGTCCTTCACCTAATAAATATTTAAAAAGTGACTCACCACTTTGGTTAATGTTCATGCTTCCCCACGCTGTATGGTGGGAATTCGCGTCACATCCAATAACCAGGTGGATGTTATTCCTTTTGCTGTAGGCGATTAAATCCCGCACTACAGCTGGAGGAGGTTGGTCTGCATATCTATCACCGGGGAAGTAGGCTGAGCAGACGATTATTTCCGTCTTGCTTCCTCCCTCCGAGATCGATACCTGGACGGTTACAACGTCCTGTGTGCAGTAACCTGTTTAGATAACCAATTCATGTGGTAGTAAGCCCCAAAAAAGAAAGAAAAAGAAACTGATAGGTCCAAAATACTTTCATTTTATTACTTACACTAGTGATTTTTAGAATCTCTGCTCTATAAGGTAAGATATTAGTTTGCCGTAATAGTTTAAAAAATATTTGGTTTTAGTTGGTATATAAATTAATGACAAATATTCCCTTGTGCTGACTCTGTTTTTGACATCATAATTCACCAATATTCGAACTCAAATCATGGAACTGTAGCGGATGTTCCTGAAAGGTGATAATAAAACTTATTTTTAAAGCGGAATTTCACAACAAATGAGCATTCTTGAAATACAACAATAAAGTCCTATTTAAGTCTACGGTCGGTGTTTCCTAATATTTTACACTTCCAATTCTACTTAGAAACCACAATCTTAATATACCTTTCTGGAACTACAATAAAAGAAAATTATCTAAGTTTACAATCGGGATTTTCTAATAATGACATTTTTAAATTCAATTTAGAAATAACTTGCAATTTAACAAGGTATTCATTGACCGCAATAAGGAATTTCCCTTCATCGCTTTCAGCCCTTTTACATAAATACCCTTACCTGACGAACACAGACAGATAGTCTTATCACACCTCTCAACAGATACATTTTATCTCATTTCATATTTTACTTACAACAAGTAATTAACATTTATTGTAGTTGTTATTACTATGGGTCTTAAAGTGTAGACTTACGTTCTATTCATTTAAATTCTAGGCAAAATGACGACACAATTCCATGCTCATATGAATATACATGAGCCCAACTATGCTAAAAGGTACATGTGTCACAAGTGTCCAAAATTTTATAAACGTCCAGAATGCTTGACGCATCATCTTGCGAATAGGCATGCCAACAAAAAATTTGAATGCCCAGAGTGCAAGAAGATATGTAGTTCAACTTCAGCCTTGAGGGAGCATTGCCAGTAAGTTCATTCCAATTATAAGGATTATAAATGAAAAGAGCTTGTAATAACCAGAGTTCAATAATACCTAACTTATGACTTATTATTTTTCACATAAAAAAGTTGCATACCAATAATCAGCAAAACTAAAAGTACAGTTGAAAAATAGTTTATTTTTATGAATATTTAAAAATATGTTATGGTATACTATATAACATTATAAAATCCTCCATTACTTAATTGCACTGGCTACTCAAGAATGTGCATTAAGAATATGTAAATATTGTAAATAGTATGTGTTGTTGTGGGGAACGTCGTAAACCTTAAGGAGTTGGCTTTGGCTGTTTGTTTGAAATATGAAATATGACACAACCTCACATCAACTTGGTTTCGCTGCATTTTCATACAGGCTACCTAGTTAGTGGCCATGCTCTATTGAAATCAAACATTAGTTTTCAATTATTTTTCTCATAATAATGTTGCCTAAATGTATAAAGTAGATATTACCCACCTTTACTAAATAAATAAATAAATGAAAAATAACATTAATTCTTCCTGCTTGTGAATTGCAATAAATAAAATAATTTCATGTTTTTTTAATAGCTTCAGAGTTTCGACAAAAGCTTATGTCAAATGTCATTATTGAAATAGGTTGGCTAACATAAAAATAAACCAACACTTTATTCCCTGTATTTTAGTTTCAATAATATCAACAATTTAAGAAGTACCACAATAATTAATATAATTTTATTCATATAATCGCTTTTTATAATGAAATCGGCACTTTGGGTAGCATTATTGAGCATCGAAGCATTATTATAGGTAACTTCAATTTAAATTATTTAAGTCATGATTATTACTGTGTAAAGTTAAGAAATATGTTAAATTCATTTGGTATTAAACAACATGTCACAGAATTCATTAGATGTACAAATATTAGCTCCACTATAGTGGATTATGTACTTACTAATTTTGACAATGTCCATGTAAGCATTCATGATATTCCAAAAATAACTGACCATTCGGTTATTTCTGTAAATCTATTTAGTGGTAAAATTGGAACAGATATGGAGATTATCAAATCGTTTAGAATCCTTAATGAGTTAAATATGCATAAGATAAATCTTGAATTGATATCTTCCCAATTTCTACTTTGTTGCACTGATGTAAATATGTATGTTATATGATAATTTATTAGTTACCTGTCAATACATTGTAGATGACATTGCACCCATTAAAACTTATAGTGTTAAGTCAAACTGCTTACCTTGGTATGATTGTGAAGTGAAGAGTAGGAGCAGAGAAAGGGACTTAAACTATCAAATATTTGATTATAATAAAAATGAGATAAATTGGCAAAATTACAAAAAAACTTCGTAACGAAATTGTAAATCTTCTAAAGCAAAAGAAGCAACAATACTATTATAATAAAATAGATATATATAAAAATGATCCCATTAAAATGTGGAAAACTCTGAAAACACTTATTAATAATAAAAATAATACGTCTGATTTTAATAATGGCATTCAGTTTGACATAAATGGTGAAATAAGAACAATTAAAACTGATATTAATATAGCTGAACAATTTAATGAATACTTTATAGATAGTATAAAAGATATAATTGATACGATTAATACTGGCGCTAAATGGAATAATAATAACGATGTTTTAACTAGCTTTTCTGAATTTAGAAAAATTGATTTAAAAGAATTAGGTACTATTGTAAATAGTTTGGATGGAACATGCCTTGTTCACGAAACTTTAAACGGTAAATTCTTGAAAGAAACATTTGGTGTAATTGGTCACATATTACTTAACTTCATTAATACATCTCTGCAAACAGGAATATTTCCAAATGATTTAAAAACTAGCATACTAACACCAATTCAAAAAGTCTCAAATACTAATAAATCATGGGAATTTCGCCCGATTAATACATTGCCATGTATTGAAAAGGTTTTAGAGCTTGTAGTGTACCAACAGCTTACAGAATATCTTACTAATAATAACTTATTAATGGTTAATCAATCTGGTTTCCGCAAGAAACATTCATGTGAAACGGAATTACAACTAAATATAACTAAATGGAAACAAGACATTGACAAAGGTGATTATGTTGTTGCTGGTTTTTTAGACTTAAAGAGGGCATTTGAAACCATAGATCGCTCTTTATTATTAAAAAAGCTAGAGAGTTATGGTATTCAAGATACAGTTCTGTCGTGGATAGGAGATTATTTAACAGACAGGAAGCAAATAACTAAAATAAATGATAAATTATCTGAAGCAAAAATTAATGACTTCGGTATACCACAGGGCAGTGTGCTAGAACCTTATTATTTTTAATTTACATCAATGATATAAAGACATACCATGAATGTGACTATACATCTTTTTGCAGATGACACTCTCTTATCAGTATCCGGTAAGGATTTAAGTATGGCAATAAACAAAATGAATATGTCTCTTGATCTAATTCAAAAATATTTAAATACTAATAAGCTGAAGCTAAATGTAGCAAAGACTAAGACCATGATATTAACAACTTCTTTTAAATATAATGAATTCAAGTATTTTGGTTTTATGCTGGATAATTACTTTTCATTTAATGCTCATGATAATTATGTATACAAAAAAATATCGAAAAAATTATACTTTTTTACTAGAATATCCTGTGATTTATCTCCCTACTCTGCTGTTACTGTTTATAACACAATCATATTACCTCACTTAGATTATTGTGCTAGTCTAATGTACTCCTTTAATGAAAATAAAATATCAGTCCTTCAAAAACTGCAAAATCGTTGCATGAGGATAATTCTAAAATGCAGCAGATACACTAATATCTCGCTTATGTTAAACACATTACAGTGGATGTCAGTGCGTGATAGATTATTTTGTGTATCTATGACTTGTATCTTCAAAGTATTAAATAATTTGACTCCAAATTAGTTACAAGAATTTATTATTAATTTCCAAATACATGACTATTCAACAAGAAATAGAAACAACTTATATGTACCTAGAGCTAATTTTGCTAATACTACAGAGATGTTGTTTTATAAAGGTTTAGATGATTATAATTAATAAACTTCCTATCTCTGTAAAAAAATTCAGTAACTTCAGGAATTTAAATCTAAAATTAGTGAGTACATTAGGTCAAGGTGATTTAGTAGATTGTTATACATTATGTTATATAGAACTTAGGTCAGTTTTATTTAAGAGATACAGTTATTTTTATAGGTTCATATATCTTTATCAGAAATAATTCACATATAGTATACATTTTTTGTTTAACAATGTTACCTAGTTATACTTTGTCTTATTTTTTCTCTTTTTATTTTTATTATGTATTATAAAGTGTTATATTCACAACTACCGTTCATCGTATGTATATTAGGAATTACCTATTCAATCAATAAAGATTCTTCTTCTTCTTCTATTGCATAGAAAATTGAAATGTTGTAGTTGAGCTCATTTGTCGAGTGGTTGAATGATGCAAAACCCTAGTTCGATTTGTAAGATTTCCTTACAATTGGTTTGGTTCTGACTAGGGTGTTTTTTATTTATGGAGTTTTGAATCGTTTTGAAAAACCAAAGTTTCGAGATTATTATTTCTCCCATCGTGCTAGAGTCTAATCGACGTAAAGTTTTGAAATTTTCTTTCATCCATTTTGGGATTAATCTTTATTTGACTTTTATAAGAGTTTTCCATTTAAAAGGAACGATATTTGTTGGATCCGTTAGTATTTTGTTGGAAAATTTATCTCGTTTGAGGATAATTGCCAAATAACACCATCGTGTCTACCAAAATTCATAGGGGGTAGCAATCACTTTGTTTAGTAAGGAAAACCCTTCTTTAAGGTATGTGTTCGAATTTTTAAAATATATTTAACATAATTATATTTTTCTATAAATTATAGGTTTTTTTTCCAAGGGGTTATTTTCCCCGTAGACATATTTTTGGAGTCAATTTCTCCGTTATGTAGGGTAGTTTTGGTAACAGTAGAGATGCTGAAGAAGGGCTGTGAGGTTTTTCTGGGATCGAACCGCTGGTGAGGTAGAGCATCCACAACGTCAAGTATCACTACATTCTTTTCGCAGTCGAGACTGTTGTCCCTTCAGCTGGGGTATCATTCCATGGCATCCTTCACCACTGCGACCAGAAATCTTAAACAATTTTTCACTTTTATGATATTTATATTATATTTACATATATGTATATAGTTAGGGCAGGAGCGTATAGTTACGTTTAATTATTCTATTGCTATTATCATATTAAACTTACGTACATACTTTTTTTGTTCTCAGTGTACTTTGTAATAATATTAATAAACGTGTATGATAAACCTAGCTAATCGTTATTTTTTTGGTAACTAGTTGGTAAATTTTGGAGTTACCTATAGTTGACACTTGAGTTTTGGATATTGTTAATTGTAGTAAATTTATCTGGCGCCCTATATAATTTTTTTTATAAGAATTTTAAGAAGGAACTCCTTGTGTCTCCTCTGTAGTTTAGCCGGAGCATACCCAACTACCACCTCGGTAGCTGGTTTAATTGTGGCATCATTTTGACTGTCACAACTAGTGCATGTATATAAAAATACAAAGATGTATTTGAAAATATAATAACACTGTCTCAATTGATGCTGTTATGTTCAAGTTATATTGCAGATAACTACTTGTAGGGAATTAATTGTCACATATCCTATACATAACAATAAAGATAAGATAAATTTAACTCTTTGACTTGTTTAACCTAATTAGGTTGGGGTGACCAATGCAGTACTGCCGATGTGTCCGATTAATCAGCTACTTTGTTGGTTCTTATTTTAGTTATTTTAAGGTACAACAGCACATAAATTTGTAACTTGTGAAGTTTATTTGCATGACATGAATTCAACAGATGCAGTTTTTTTTTTATATTAAGTTTGATAAATTAAAATTGCTTATTAGAAAAATTTAATTGCAGATTGAAACATTCGAACATTCGTCGACATACTTGCAGGATTTGTGGTCAACAGTTTTTAAGAGGCGATTACTTTCGGAGACACATGAATAGTCACGCTCTGGGGAGGAGAGTAGGAAAATATACATATAGATCCCGTAACCCAAGTAACACAGGTTCGTATACTAAACGTGTTAAAAGTATTACTAATTTTACGAATCTTAGTTAAGTACATGTAGAAATGATCTTGCGAGAAACGTATATTATTGGTATATCAAAAAAATATACGTAAATTAAATGTTTGAAAATAACATTAACTAGGTAACAGAATATTTCAATATCTCATCCCAACATAAACTTTTGTGTCAAAAATATGGCTGTCTTAACTTTAAAAGTACATATGTTTTACAATTTTTTTTGGTAGTTGAAAAAGGGTGGAAAAATACGTATAATATTAATAATTGTACCTACGAACTATATACCAAAACCAAAAATACATATAAATACACCAATATGTGTAACTTGGGATGTGTTTTATTACTATTTTATGGTAATATAAAAATGAAACTTTGACAAAAATGTTTTGAGGCATTTTAGTTGTTTAAAAATATTTTTTTTCATGAATTAGGAAACATTTTCAATTTTATCATCTTTGTAAATAAGTTCTTCCATGCAATTTTAGCCTGAATGAATACACAAAAATAACGTCTCGTAGTCACCTCTAGGTGACATTATGTATTACATCAATAAAAAAAATACTTTGTGAAATTACTCGTACATAAGACACATATAACTGACCCTACAGTATATTTGTATTTATATTATATGTTATTTGAGTACTTACGTACTTGTCTATTCGTAACGGTTCTCACTTCTAAACTGTTTTATTTTGTAATCACTAACTTGAATAATTAAAGATAGATTTTAATATGATAAAATGAACTTTGTAGCATTCTAGCTATTATACCACCGAGCCGAGCTTACAGCCGAAAAAAAATTCGCTGAAAATGGCCAAATATATGTTTCAAATTTACCAATAAGTTTTTATATACCGAATAGCTCCATATTTGAACAATCAGTTCAATGGCCAATAACATTTTTCTATTGTTTCATATGTTTTATTAATGATGTTGATTATTTTGAAGTCGTTTTCCTTACTGGTCTGGGCAGCAGACTAGGTCACTGAGATAATTGGTGGAAATGATCGAGAATGATCCACACATCAATAATAGATAGATAGATAGATTTATTTCACCAATATATGATACAAAAAAAAGTACATTTGGTCAAGTCAAAACATAAGTTACATAAATGAATAATAAAAATATAGGGTTAATAAAAATGTACAAAAACGACACTAATGAGTAAGCCTGGCCAAGCGATGGTAGATTCAGGGTCGGGCGCAATACCGATGCCATCGCGCGCTTGTTTATAATGACGATGACACGACACACTTCAGTTGTTATCTGTCGGTCGATGCATAAAGTACTAATAAATAATAAATAATGTTGAGCGTAAAGAGTGGAAAACGACCGTACGCTGATAAATTTATCGATGAATTTCCGGATTTATTCTATGATGGATGTAAAATAATTTGTAAAGTTTGTGATCAAGACTTAATGTGCTGGAATAAATACGGCTGCAAAATTCATGTCAATAGTAACCGGCATAAAAATTAAAAAAAATGGCGTGTCTTCTTTGGAAGCTCAGTTTATGTTTGATTTACTGTTAATGCTGATTGCCTGTGATGTTCCCCTGCGCATATTGGATAAACCAGCATTTCGAGAGTTCTGGAATAAATACAATCCCCAGGTGAATTTACCAAGTCGTTCATCGTTACGTAGATATGTACCAAGTGTTCGTGAAGACATTGTAAATAGGATTAAATGTGCATTAAAAAATACACGGCTCTGGTTATGTGTTGACGAGACGACAGATTGTAAAAAAAAAATCTATTTTAAATGTTATAGTACGTGTACTCGACCCTGTTAAACCAACATTTCCACTTTTACTAGCTAGCAAAAGACTAACTGCGTGTACTGACGAAACAATTACGCGGGTGGTGTTGGAGACTTTCGAAAAATTTGAACTGTCAACAAGTCAAGTGTTGATGTTTGTGACCGACGGTGCTGCGACAATGCGTTTGGTGGGCCATTTTCTTCAAAGAGACGATTGTAGGTTTTTACATGTTACGTGTAAAGTGCATGCATTCCATCTTGTAACAGAATCGATTCAAAAATGTTTTCCAGAGGTAGATGCATTAATAGCAAATACAAAAAAGTATTTCTCAAAGTCCTAAACGGCTTCGAGCATTTCACACACTGTGTCCTGGTATTCTGGAACCACCAGAGCCGATTCTTACACTTTGGGGAACGTGGTTGAGGGCAGCTTTTTATTATGCTGAATATTTTCAACAAATAAAAGCTGTGATACTACAGTTCAACCCTAACGAGGCAGCAGCTATTAAGGAAAACCAGACAAGCTTTCAAGATGTTTCCCTTGAAACAGATTTAAAAACTATTTATAACAATTATAGAGGACTACACGACACAATAGAAAAATTGCAAAATACTTCGTTGTCGACTGTCGTTAGTGGAATCGCTGCAAATAGTGGACGACGTAAATACACAGCTACAGACTATAAATGACGCAAAAAATAAGCTCATTATTGAAAAATCCGAGAGTGACGGAAAGATACTGATTTTACCAAATTACGACCAATTTGTGATGGTGCATCTACAGCTGCGTTAAGTGGGTTCACAGAGTGTTTTACTTATACCTGTATTACCTCCGTAGATGTCGAACGGTCTTTTTCAAAATACAAACATATTTTTTTCACCAGAGCGAACATTGCTTACTGAGACAACTGTAGAAACATATCTGATGCTACACAGTTATTATAGAAGTGCTCCAGTCTGTGATAACGACAACCAAGCTACTTCATAAATCGGCTTAAAAGGTGAGTTTTGTACATATTTTTATAAGGTGTACCAGTATTAATAAAATTTATTTTATTTATTTATTTATTTATTATTAGTTATCACTTAGATATACAATGTACATGTGTGAACGTCATTTAACAGTTTAATAATAATGTGCAGCACTAAGCTTACAAAATATAAGGAAATACATAAAAAAGAATTTAAAGCGAACGAAATAGTACAAAAACATACATCAGAATATACAAAATATTTTTGTTTTTATTATTGTACTTATTCAAGTATTATGATATGATGCATACCCAGTACATCTCTGTAGGATTAATGACCTTGGCCAGGCTTACTAATGAGTATTTAAACGTATTTAAAACCAAAATGTATGACAACATATACATAACACTAATATAATGTATTTAAAAACAAAAATTTATGACAAAACATATAACACATAAATTTGCAGAACCTTTGCGAAACTATTTACAAGTTAAGAACAAATATGATTACATATAGTAAAAATGAATAAAACTTGACCAGTGTCTCATCTATTCAGAAACTCATCCACAGTATAGAATCCTCCTTTTTTAAGCAGGGCCGAAATTTCTGTTTTAAATTTTTTTTGCAGGTAAATCTTTTATGTCTTTAGATAAGCTGTTGTACAGAATTATACAATTATATAGTGGCAAGTTCTCAAATGGTTTTGTTTTATTTTGTGTGAAGGTATTAAAAGTAAGTTTCCATATCTCGTTTCATATTTATGAATTTCAGACATGGATTCAAAGCAATGAATATTTATTTTGGCATATGTTAGGCATTTATATATACAAGACGAATCAACGAGGGCGCCTCTGTCGATATCTCCTTTAATATTAGTTGCAAAGAAAAAATGTTCAAATAAAAGTTGTAGGAACCCAAGAGGACCATATTCTAAATTATTTCTAATCATACAGAACGTTTCTTGTAAGGGTGGTATATCAAATGTTTATTTTTTTAAATAGAACACCCTATATATTAGAAATTTTTTTTTTAATGTATTTCTGCAACTTTCTATAAAATTCATATTGAATAATAATCATATTATTTATTTTTAAAGAATAAACACCCGTGTAAAGCTAGTTGATTTGCTCCAAATATGTACGTTACATGACATATAGCCGAAGACCATTGCGTAATAAATGTCCAAAAATCCTATCTCATTAAGAATATCTCTCATTTGTAATATTGCATAATATGCTTTTTTCAACTTATTACATATCTTAGTAAATGTCCAATAAGTCTATCTCGTTAAGAATATCTCTCATTTGTAATATTGCATAATATGCTTTTTTCAACTTATTACGTATCTATATAAATACCCAGGAATTATGTTGAGTTTGAGAAAGTTATGTTGTCTAGACTTCGAGGTCTTCTAAAGTTAAAATTTATGTATACCTTTTTGTGTTCATTTAAGATAGGCCTATTACGTTTGCACCATGTGCTCATGTCTTCATTTATCAATCTTATTTTGTTTTTTATTATATCAATGCTCTTACCATATATTGTTAATTGTTGTATCAGCAGCATATGCTGTACTAAAACCGTCTCTTATAAAATTTGGAAGATCGTTTATGTATAATAAAAACAATATTGGGCCCATCACTGAGCCTTGAGGTACTCCTAATTTGACTTTAAACTCTGCTGATACTGTATTATTATACTTTACCTTTAATTTTCTATTTAGCATCTAGCATTTAATCCGCTGTAATAGAGGGCCCCTTATTCCTAGATTTTCTATCTTAGCTGCTAAAATATCAACATTTACACTATCAAAAGCTTTTGATAAATCATATAACATAGTTATGACATAGAAACCCTCGTCCAAATGATCTGGTCTAAAGCCTTGTTGGTAGGTTGTTATCATTTTATATTTTCCAGGAAAATATATTGTTCTATTAGCTATTATCTTTACAATTAACTTAGACAAACTGTTTAGTAGTGATATTTAGTGATAGTTTGCTATGTCATTTGAGCTACCTTTTTTTGTGAACCGGTATTACTACCGCTGTTTTGAGTATGTCAGGGAATATACCAGGCATTAGAGACAGATTTATTAGGAAGGTTGGAGAAGATAATATTTTAATATTCTAGTTGTTATTTCTTCCCAACCTGACGAATATTTATTTTTAAGCTTTTTGGCAACATGTAAATTTCGATTTCCGTTACGGGCGCCTCAAATATTTATTTGTTATTTTAGTTTCATAACATACATGGTAGATATCATTATATAATATATTTAGATTTATATCGTGGTTATTTTTTTTTTTAAATGGCAGATTTCAAAAAAAAAATGGAAAATTTAATAGCGTTTTTTCGTTTTCGATGCCAATATGAATAGAATAGAATAGAATATGGTTTATTGTGCAAATTAGTTCATATTAAAAAAATATACAGTACATACTAAATAAACTATACACAAATAGGTCGGTGTTTGCATAAGCTTACGATCTTCCACACCGCCTGTATATCACGAAAACAGTGCGAGAAACGCTAAAACTTCAAGAAAATAACTGGATAGCTGTAGAAAAATGATTATACACCTATCATTTAGGAAACTTTATGGGCTTAGAGAATTGTTTTCTTGAAGTTTTAACTTATCTCATAGAGTTTGCGAGATATTGGTATTAAGAGCCAAAAAAAAAAAACGCAAAATCAAATTTTCGATTTTTTTTTTTTTAACCTGTGATTAACTAAGACATTCTTGATGTGGGGATTAGTTTTTATTATTTCCACCAAAGTTATCTCAGCGATCTACTGCTGGACATTAAACTCTAGTCTGGGGCCCAAACTGTGTTTGTAAATTTATAGTTGTAAAAAAAGTAATATAACATCCAAAGAACAATATATCAATTATTTGTTATAATGAACACTTGATAAATGATTAACTGTTTTTTTTTTTAGATCTGCTGAAGTGTAAATATTGCCCAAAGGCATATAAAACAGTGCACACTCTAAGACATCACGTTTTAAACCACCTACAAACTGAACGATACAAATGCAAAATTTGTCATCTCACTTTTTCTAATCGATCAAACCGTTATAGACATGAAAAAAAACATGAGGACCCCACGTTTGCTTTATGGTAATACATACAAGTTTATTTCAAACTTATTTGCAACATAAGAAACGTCGACTTCTTATATCCCTTTATTGCCGTCAAAAAAACCGACGTTTTTTGTGTTGCAAATAAGTGAAGTAAATACCTTTGCTCACTTTAGTGGTGACATGGTTTTAGAAAAAACGTTAATATCTCATATCAGTGCATGAAATGGGATATTGACTCATCATTAGAGATCGGGAGTTAGCGATAAGTGATGTCAATTCCAAAGTTGACGCTGGATGATGCGTCACCGCGTAAATATGTTCATGTATATATGACACATTATCTTACCTTGTGGTTATTTTGGTATGTTCGATAACATCCAAAGTTAATATGAAAAGGGCTGAAAGTATTGGTGAATGTAACACTAACAGGCACATGTAGAGTAAAAGTAATATTAATGTACCCAAAAAACATTTGCCATCTTCCAACCGCAAGCAATGGTGTTTTCATCCACTCTAATCCAGACGTATTTGTCATTCAGTTCAGAATATTTTTTTTTGTTTAATACTGTGATAAATATTTTTTCTCATTGTCATTTCTGATGGCACCTGAACATTGCTATACTGCCCACTAATACACGTTTGAAAAAATTGTCAAGTAGTTAGGTTAGGTTAGGTTTGTTGTGAGTGGGTCTCAGTAGACCCTCCACTGCGGCCATCAGCAGGCCTATTGTGGCTCACGCCTAATTATATTTCACCCAATAAGTTCAGTCGAAGTAGTGGATTATTTAGATTCGTCCGCGTATATTACAGGCAACCATTATTTCCATCATGCTGTGGGTACTCATATGATGCATTCGGTTACACGATAAACGCAATGGCCAAACTAGAGATGGCACTCTATTAATATTAATAGGCATTTTGTTGTTTATATATTGGTTATATGTAACGTTGGCAACCATGATTCTGTGCTTTTTTTGGCAGATGCAGAGACAACTGCAGATGTCATTACAACACTTCTTTCTCTTGCTTACTTTTTTTTATATATTTTCTGAATTGTTCTGTGATTTTCTGTGCGTGCTGTGTAATAATATCAATATCAAATACTTTACAATATTTAGTGTGTATAATGTAGTGTTTAGAAAATTTGTATACTCTTAGAACGTGGGTTTAAAGTCATGTTGTGTACCAGGTTGTGTTTATAAAGGTAAAATTAGAAATATATTTTTTGTCAATAATTAAATATGCATCTTTATACATATAGGAACTGAATGTTATCGGCTTTGGAGGAGAACCTGAATATTTTTTGTTACTTTCAATAATTTTTCAAATTAAGGATACAACCATAAATACAAAATTAACATTGACATGTACGATTTCATTTGATTTATGGTAGGAAACCTTTCAGCTTCTTTCTTAAGTTCATTTTAATATGTGATTTTACCATATTTTAATTATATGTATTTTTTTGGGTATTTTCCTGGAAGGTTTCTCTGGATTCAGGATTTCATTTTAATATTTCCAATTGGTCAATCTATAATTTTTCATTTTTTTACATATATTATGTACTACTTTAAATAAATTTAAAGCTATTATAGTGTTGGTTTTTTCCAGAAATAAAAACTCGTACAAAGAAAAAAAAACCGCTGCCAACTATTTGGGGATCAGAACTTCCTCACCGTAGTAAAACTCTACGTGTGGTGGAGTTTATAATAAAAGTAATTTTTGACATTTCAAAAAGGTCACATTTTTTGACGTTTCAAAAAAGTCATACTTTGACGTTTTAAAAAAATCGATGTGTGGTGTAGTTTGTAATAAAAGTAATTATTGAGGTTTCAAAAAAGTCGCATTGGTGGAATGTCACAAAAATTTTTTTTTTTTGAAAAAGTGATTTTTGACGTTTCAATAAGTCACATTGGTGGAATGTCACTAATATTTTAAAATTTTAATTGTCAAAAAAAATTTTTGACATTTCAAATTGACGTTTCAAAAATATCACTAATATTTTTTTTGACATTTCAAATTTTAAGAACCGATTTTGCTCATCAACGAACCCAATCTCTTCCTTGACCTCTAGAATGTGTGTACCAAATTTGAAAGCTTTATCTCAAAAACTGTAGCTGCTATCACGAACCAGACAAACAGACACATACAAAAAATATTTTTGTCTGAAATTGTGTGTATAGTCATAATTCGTCGAGATTCGTCCAGAAATGCAATAAAAATTTTCAAAATTTTTTTCATGAATACATACCTTCCTCACTTTGAGGGGTGAGGAAGTAATAAAATAATAGCAGATTTGGATCATCTAGACTCTATAAGCATATAATTTTTGAGGTTCTCAAATCTATTAAAATTTGTGAAAAAGAGGTTTCAGTTTTATATGGAACATCCTATATTGGTGGCGCCTGGTGAAATTTAGGTCATCCGATATCTTGGTATGGGAGCATTGAACCCAAACAATACTCTATGGCAAGACCACCAAAAGTAAATGGACAAGTTTTGCAGAAAACAAATTGTGATTGAAATTTGTGAAAAAAGTTGCAAAAAAAAGTATTTTTTAGGTTTGTAGTGATATAAATTTGCCGGCTAATTTCATTTTTAGCATTTTTAGCTGATTTTTAGGCAGCAGAAAATCCTGACAAAAATGGTAAAAAAAAATTAATGTCTTGGTCCGACTTTTAATTTGAAATTAAATATGTATATATAACAATAATGTTTTATTGCATTTATTAAGCTTCAGGATATATTTAATAAATAACGGTACAATTTTCAATTCTTTATTGGTTTGTCTACAAAACTGTCACGCCCAAATCAAGGTGGATTCCATGCATTCGTACGTTGAAAAAAGACATTATTAGGTAAATGTTCTAGCGAATTATATTTGTGTAAGACAACTCGATAAAATCCACGTCCACGTACCTTCAGCATGAATTTTTTTAGAATTTTGACAATAACAAATTTTATAATAGTATTAGACTTGAAAGGATCACTAGTGGTGACTAATATAAGAGTGATAAAGTATACTGAAGGAGATGAAATAAAATATAAATTATATTATACTATAGAATGGAATCAAAGATTTAAAACATTACACCCACAGAATTTTAAGGATTTACTTCCTTTAAATGAAAAAAGAACAAAAATTAGAGCGAAGAAGTATGAGCATCTTCATTAGGCTTTGAAACAAAATCTTTTGGATGATTACCATACATTTTATGATTATATCTCGCCTTACTAAATTTTATTTTTATTTTTTCATTATATTAATAAATAATAAACACTTTATTTATTACTTCGCAAGTATGTTTTTAATTTTGGCTTGCAATGTCATGCAATACAATTAACCATATAATAAACTGATATTTATTGTTTTTTGTGTTTCCGGTAAACAATTTGGTCATACACGGATTGCTTATGAAGCTGAAAATATGAATGCAGACAACGCATGATATATTGTATTGATATAATTCAAGTATACTCACTTAGGGTTTTTACTACTACTCAGAACTAAGCGAAATTAGCAAATTTGATCAGATTTTGATTAAATTTCAATGTAAAAAATATTTAAAAATGTAAATAATGTATAGGTTATGTCTTTGTCAAATACTGGCAGTTAGCGGGAATTTTGGAAAAAAATAATTTTTAGCCAGCTAAATTTATTTTTTTCGTAGCCATATTTTTAGAACAAAATGGATTTTTTACATTGAAAAAATCCGACTCATTAAAGATTTGTAAGTATATTTTTTATAATATTTATGTTTTAGATTTCATAAGAAATTTCTATTTTTTATCGGGTTGAAGTTTTGAAATTTTACTTGAGTAAATAATTTAAAATAAAATTTCGAAAGGGTGTAAAAATTTCTTAAAGAAATCTGAAATACCATCATAAATATTCCTTCTAATTACGAAAAAACTAATTATATTACAAACCATCTAAGAAATAGCATCAACCTCATTTATGTAACTATTTTTTTCAAATTTGCACAATTTTTTTCTGGCAAACGTCTTCATTTACTTTTATCAGTCTTGCTATAAACAATATTGTTTGGGTTCCATACTCCAATACTAAGATATGGACAATCCAAATTTCACGAGCCGCTACTGCTCTGTATATCATTTTCATTGAGAAATTAGGGAGAACTCCATTTCAAAAAGTGCACCACTGTGTTACAGCGGCCAAACTAGAGATGTCACTATTACCACTGTAACCAGTTGATTGTATAGGAGTGCACCATCTCTATTAAGTGGTATACACACACTGAAACATGTTGTGATGCATCCATTGACTCCCAGGTTTCATGATGCAAGTTGCAGTGTGTGTAGACTGGCATCGGCATATCGGAGTAATGTGGTGAACTGAAACTGATGCAAGTTTCATGAAACCTAGGAGTCAAAGCATGCATCGCAATATGTTTCAGTGTGTGTAGGCCGCTTAATATTATATATTTATCTATAATGTCTACTAAATCTAATTTAAAATTTGTTTGCGTGTCACTATCAATAATACTTCCACTACTCACACACTTTTTATGACTTAATGTTTGCTTTGATGTTGCACAAAAGCACTTTTTTATGGCTTGTGCAATATAATTCTGTGCAGTTAAATTGCAACTCCGAAATATCCCTATATCCACAAGTTTATTTTATCTCTGAAGGAATTAATTAAATGAGATATTTTAAAAAATTTAACCTCCATTGTCTTTAATTTCACACTGTTTACGTATCTACAAGTTAATCACATAGACGTTTTATAAATACTACATATTTAATAATAATAATAATAATGAATGTCTTTATTTCCCATTAAATTAAATATAAAAACAAAAATTACAAAAGTAGGAAAGTAGGAATTCGGCAAAGTTCAGTAAAAACTGCTTTTCTACTTAACCATGATAAACATGTGCAAAGAACAAAATAATCGTAAAGCAAAGTCGGTGTACTAATTTGGAGAATTTTAAAGGAGAAGTGATTTTAGCCTTTTCATAAAATTAACTAAAGTGTAATGGTTAAACTTAGATGGTAGCTTATTATATTCATGGCAGGCATTGTACGAGAAACTGCGAGTAAATAAGGCGAGGGATTTTTAGAAAGTGTTTGTCTTGTCTCACGTGGATCAAAATTATGCAATATCTGCAACTTTGCATGCAAATATTGAGGAATGTCTATTTTTAAAATTTTATATTTAATAGAAATTAAATGTAATTTCCGAAGTTTATCTAATTTTAGTTGGCCAGTCTGTTGTATTTCATTGCTTACACAAGTTTCATATTTCCTTATCCAAAAGGAAAATCTGTAACAAGAGTTTTGAATTCTTTGAGTCTCATTGCATCAGTATTTAAAAGAGTTGGCCCGTAAACGCTATCACAGTGTGAAAGTTTAGATATAATTAAGCTGTTACTTAGATGGAGTTAGAGTAATGCTCATCTTTATGTGAAAAAAGTCGCTTTAAAATCAAGTAGGAAGATTGGCACAAGTTATTAACATGTTTAGTAAATCTCAAACCTTCATCTAGCTATAAGTCTAGGTTTTTGCAACATTTCGAAATGCTGATTGAAAATTCATTAATATGTACTTTAAGTAGTGGTTTAACTTGATTTCTGAGTATTTTCGGACCAAAAACCATTAGCTCTGTTTTGTTTGAATTTAATTTAAATTTATGAGCAACAGAGATATTTGAGAGACTTCAGATCTTTGTTCAGATTGTCATTAGCTAAATTTAGATTATCAAGATGAAAACTGGTAATAACCTGTGAATCATCAGCATAGTGGTGAATGGTGCAAAATTTTATAGTTTTATGAAGCAAAATTTTATAGTTTTATGAAAGTCAGATATGTAAATAGAAAACAGCAGAGGTCCAAGAATAGACCCTTGTGGTACTCCATATATAACAGGCAGGGGATTTGACACGTTATCACATAACACCACCTTTTGTTGGCGGTCAGTTAGGTAGCTATTAATGAGTGCAACGGATTTAGGATCGAAACCATAAAAGAGGAGTTTCTTACAGAGAATGTGTGATACAATGAGTTGAATGCCTAACTATAATCTAATAAAACAAGACAACTAATTTCTCCTCTATCTGTTGCTTTAAAGAGTTTATCGTTAATATGTAGCAGAACGGTTGTCATGCTATGTAGTGGTCTATAACCTAACTGAACGGGTGAAATAATATTTTGATTAAACACGAAAGAAGAAATTTGTTCTTTTAAAATCGTTTCATGAACTTTCGATAATGTGGGAAGAATGCTTATTGCACGGATATGCTCTAGTTCTGAAGAATTAGACTTTTTTGGTAAAGGTATGATTTTTGACTGTTTCCCATACTGTGGGAAAAATACCAGTGATGATAGATGTATTGATTATAAATGTTATGTGATTTAATAAAAAACTGCAGATTAATTTTATCATAGTAAGTGAAATTTGATCAAATCCAACAGAATTACTATGAATTGACCTAATAAAATGTAGAACTTTCCTATTTTCTGAAGTAGAAAATGAAAATTTTGTCTATTTGGGCAAATTGTCGTACTTATCTAAAAGTTACAAATGCTCAGTAGGTATAGGAGGAACTATTTTGTTGAAATATAAATTAATATCATTAACGTTTCTTAAGTTACCTGGTAATTCATGATATGATTTATTATTTACGATATCTAGGGAACAAAGTGTATTCCAAGTAGTTTTACTGTTTTTATTTTTCAACACAGTAAAGAAGACATAGCATCATCTAATGCATTAAATGTATGAATTATGTTGGATTTCGGTGATCTATAGAGAAAACCAAAAACTATGCCCTTACCAGAGATATTAATTGAGATCCATAATTGTTTTAAAACTTCATTTATTGAAGAAAAAATATTTTAGTGTATTATTCATTTTCAACATGGAGCATAAACATAAACACTACAGAAATTAGAGAACCTCCGAATCCATAGCCGAAGCTGCACGGACGAGGGTTACATTTAAAAAAACGCGGACATACAACCATTCCCATCAACATTGCCAGTGGCGGTGGCGGGATTCGCACCCGCAAGACGTTGAAGAGATCTAGTCACACTTGCCATCGTATACTCTAGCAAACTACTCCACCGAGCAATGGGCGTAAATGTGATTGCCAACGCGATCCGCCTATATCTATTTATAAATTGCTATTGGACATTCGACAATAACGAGCATTTCTCCGCGCGCCAGTCAGTAACTAATTATTTTTTATAGCTACAATCCATCCAATTATCTGTTGAAAACATTTAATTTTTTGCTCCAATTTCTATAAAAACAGATTTATTGCATAATACATAAGAATATTTTATCATTTCATATTGTTTGAGAATGTTTCATTAGGTGTTTACAATATAATATTATATCTATGTAAAAGTCGTCCCTGGAATGTATCGGTACCTCCCGATCTCTACTTATTATCATAATTTAGAGATTTATTATAACAGATGGAAGATACTGTAAAATCAAGTTTCATTTTAATGGACATTGGCATTATTAAAGATGAAGGCCGTTTTGCTAACCAAGTTGGCATCATCTGGAGATGATTAAAACTGATTAATCATCGCCCAGTCAAAAACCATGAGAAAAATTGTCCATAAAACAATTAAGAGGAAGCCATGGCATATCAAAATAATATACACACTCTAGTTACAACATTTTTGTTTGATATGAACCCAAAACCATAATGGTTTTACAGTATTAGCTAACCGTTGTGTACCATTTGCATTGGGAAGTGCATTTAATGTATGAAAGTAAATGATATATTTTTTCAATGGTAACTGCCCAGGTGTCTCCCAAGGAGCCGCCTTAGAGGTATTGCAGTACTGCACGACCAAGCAAATAGTAGGGTGCATCAATATGTTTTTGTGACTTCTATGAGGGTTTTGTTGTTACAAGCTGAATTTTATGTAAAATCAATACTTATGTACTGATGTTTCAAAATCCTGAGGTAGTTAGAAATATCATGTGAAAATGGTCACTAAAGCTAAAAAACGAGATAAGCATAGAGTGGCAAAAAAGAGATGAATTACGATTTTTTGATATATTTTTTAGGAAAGATTTTGTAGAGCAAAAATTTTTTTTTTATAATTTTTAAATATTATACAGAGTGTTTTAAAAAGATACGCCAAACTACTGGTGGAGGTTCATCATCTAACAATGCTACAAAAAGTTCTTATGAATATGGGTCCGGTGCCGCGTCGTTGCTGAGATACAGAGTGTTAAAGAGAGAGAGAAAGAGAGAGCTTATTTCATCAATATGATAAAAAAAATGTACATTTGGTAAGTCATAAGTTACATGAATGAATAATAAAAATATGTATGGTTAACACAAATGTATAAAAATAACACTAAAGTATTTAAAAACAAAATGTATGACATAACATAACACTAATGTAATATATTTAAAAACAATAATTGAAGACAAAACAACATACTTAAATTTGCATGATCTTTGCGAAACTATTTACAAGAAAACAAATATGATTACACACAGTAAAAATTAATAAAACGACCAGTATCTCAACTATTCAGAAACTCATCTACAGTATAGTATCCTTTTTTAAGCAGGGCCGAAATTTCTGTTTTAAATTTTTTTGCAGGTAAATCTTTTATGTCTTTAGATAAGCTGTTGTATAAAAGTATACAATTAAATAGGGGCGAGTTCTCAAAAGTTTTTGTTTTGTGTGAAGGTGTTAAAAGTAAGTTTCCATGTCTCGTTTCATATTTATGAATTTCAAAGCAATGAATATTTCTTTTGGCATTTATAAATATATATACAAACTGCAGTAAAGATGTTTTTTTTTTCAGTAAACATATTTCTGCAACTTTCTCAAAATTTGTTGAATCATTTACTGACCCTCAACCGAATTGTCTCAGAGCCCGAATAAAAGCTGCGGAACAGGAAAATTTGTTTTGTCAGCATGTCGATAAACCCCAACATGGTGTCTTCTATAAGATCATAGAAACACTGGGTTTATCGACCAGGCTGACATTCGCCTTTCTAAGGTCAGCTGAACTTAAATCGGAGACCGAGGGATTCATTGTAGCCTGTCAAGATGGGGTTATCATCACCTTGATCTACCGTAGCCGCGTGTGGCCCTATTCGCGGAGTTGTAGTAGGCTGTGGTGACTTGACATTTGAACTAAAGAGCTCCAAAGAAGCAGCTTATGATGTATTACATCCGTGTCAAAATGGAAATCTGTATCCTGAAAAAAAAAAAGTTACAGGGGTGTCTTTATCTTAAGTGGATCACACTATATAATGTAGCCTCTCACCTTCATTAGGTATTAAGCCACACTGTCTTATAAATAATTTAAAAAATTTGTTAAATAAACCTCTGCACCAAAAGCATTAGTCAGAGGTTGGTTTTTTAAAAAATATTTTTGCCTATACAAAAATTGTCGCACCTAAAAAACATTAACCTGAAAGTGAGACATATTTAGACATTTTGGAATACTCTGCTTCTGTTCTCAAAATTAAATGAAAATTTTGTGGTAATAGATTGACTTTTGTATCAATATCAAATATAATCTAAAATATTCGACATTTAAGTTTCATTTTCAGGTTAATATTTTTTAAGTGACATTTCAATGGGCAAAAACATTTGCGTCACATTGAATTGTATAACGTTTATTACTAGTCATAAATCCTATTCTAGTATGTCCAGAAAAGATACAGTAAACTTTTCTTAGGAATACAAAATTTTGATTTGGGCCTTCAGATAATACAAGGGAAATGCAATAATTGTCTAAATTGAGTTAGATTTTGAAGCATTTCAAACCAAGATATTGCCATGATCAACTACGAGCTGACCCTCAACATCCTTTCTCCAGAAAGAGATGAGTGGGATTGGAATAAAGCCGACCTATTGAGGGCAGACAGTTGCTGGTTTACAGACCGCTCCAAAACTCCCGACGCGACAGGAGCCGGAGTACATAGCTACAGACCAAGGGTGAGGATATCTTCAAGCCTAGGTACTCATGCAACTGTTTTCAGGCTGAGGTTCATGCCATTGAACTGTGTGTGCTGGAATATATGCATCTTACACGCAGATCGATAAAAATTTTCTCAGATAGCCAAGCAGCTATAGGCTCCTACCGGTGTAACTCCAAAATGGTATAGAATTGTCAGAAGGCTCTAAATCATTTGAGCAAAAAGAATAAAGTGACTCAGGTCTGGATACCCGGTCACTCTGATATGGAAGGTAACGAAATAGCCGACTCCTTGGCCAGAGAAGGAGCGGGATCACGAATCTTCAGATCAGAACCGATACTTGGCATATCTTTAACTACTGCAAAGATGGCTATCTCAACCTGGGCTGAAAGGAAAACTCTCCAGTATTGGCAAGAATTACCAGGATTAGTTCATTCGAAGGCGTTTATAAAATACCCTTTGAAATCAAGAGCTAAGAAACTTTTAGAATCAAACAGGGTAAACCTGAAAACTAACAGGCCTATATACCGGGCACTGCCGACTAAACTATCATCTGCATAAACTCGGTCTAGCGGAAAACGCCGAGTGCCGTCTATGCCCGGAAGATGATGAGAAGGCAGACCACATCTTTTGTACCTGTCCCGCCGTGGAGAGGATCCAATTCTCAATATTTGGCAAAGGGCAACTACTGCCAGAGGATCTGGACACATTCTCACCCAATAAAGTTATCAGTTTCGTTAAGAGACTGAACTTATTGGGTGAAATATAATTAGGTGTGAGCCACAATAGGCCTGCTGAAGGCCGCAGTAGAGGGTCCACAGGGACCCACTCACAAGAAACCTAATACCTAAAACTTTTGTGTGTATATTTGAGTGCCGAGAACTGAATTCTACTAGAAATAAATAACAAATTTATGCAATTATAATAACATTTTGTTTTTATAAGATCCTGTTATTATATTTTATTATTATTTATGGAAATAAAAAAGTTATCATAACTGAATAAATTTCCATTATTTTTTTATCTGTTTAGCTCTACAGCACTTATTGAGTAATCACCGCTGAGTTTCTGTGTTTTTCATTTTAGCTGTAAAATTTGTTGGAATCGGGTGAAAACCAAAGAAGATTTAATTAAGCACATGAAGAAGCATGACTCCACTAGAAAATATAAATGCCATAATTGCGAGGCATCATATTCTCGGAAATATTTATTGAGTCAACATGTATATGAAAAACATACCACTGCAGAGGATAATGAGGAAAAGAAAGAAGCATTTTTGAAGGAAGCTCTACAAGAATTTTTTTTATAAGCATGTGCATTTGATATATATTTATATCAGGGTGGGCTAGATTTTAATCGCAAAACTTGGAAAATCAATAGAATATGCCAAAATAATATGGATTTGTGATATAAGTTTATAGCTAAAAATGCCTAGTTTTTGAGGTAAAGGGTACAGTTCTTTGAAAATAATTGAGACATTGTTATGAAATTCGGAAGGTGCAAGTTGCATACACCTCGTACCATAGTTTTTGCCTCTCCTTCAAAATTATATCAATGAAAAAATGTAATAGGTAATTGATAAGTAGGGGATGAACGACTTTTAAATGAATTTAACTCAAAGACGTTGCATCCTATCAAAAAATTTTAAGAAAACTTTTTTTGTGCATTATAATAACTTTATTTAAAAAGAAATCCTAATATACAATACATTAGAGATGTGCCAAATGAATAAACCCTATGTGGGTTTATTCCCTAACTGGATTTATTCTCGGTTGGATTTTTTGATTGCAACAGCGCAATGAAAAATTTAAATTCTCCACCTATATCTTTTTTTGTTTTGTGTTTGATGAAAATAAAATGAAATTCACTAGTTAATTAATCAAATTACTTATTATTAAAAAGGACCAAGTCAGTTTTTGGCATTCTAAGTTTTTGCATGTTTTCCACTTGAAAAAGCAAAAAAAATTGGTAGAATAAGGTACTAGTCCGGCTAACTCTTACATATTTTATATGATGCATTTGGGAAGGTTTTTTTTTTAAAGGACACAAGTAATGCGGCTTATTAAACATGTTATTTTTTTTATCTTCGCACAATGAGGAAAACTGACTTAGTATCTTTTAGTAATCAGCTATTCAATTACATTTTCTAGCGTCGTTTAAAAAAAAAATAGGTAACTAATATGAATTCTTTATTTTGTTATTTATCTATGTTTTATTTAATATAATTTCAATCATTTCTTAATTTTTTCTAGCAAAAATCGAAATGTTACATAATAAGGACCCAGTGTGGTGGGTCCTCTGATTCAAGCAATAAAAAAGTAAAACAGTGTCATATCTTAGCATTGGTACATAGAACCCAAGTAATACTTTAACAAGGTATAACTATCAAAACTAAATGAAGAATTTCTGCAAAGAAAGAATTGTGATTTAAATTTGCGAAAAAAAGTTACAAGAAGTGTGCCTCCGCAGATTATTTGTTTAGACAATTTGTAAATATTTGTAAAACATTTTTTTTCCAGAATAAGGTACAAAATATATCTACATATTTCTAATTTCATCAAAAAATATATCTTTTTTATAGTTACACCAATTCAAAATTTCACTTTAAATTCATTTTTACTGAAAATTTCAAAAAGTGTAACTTTATAAAAAAAGCAATATTTTTTGATGAATTTTGAAATCTGTTGATATATTTCCATTTGATTCGCACAATTTTTGCAAATTTTAATGGCAATTTTTTCTCTGCAAAACTTCTTCATATAGTTTTGGTAGTTATGCCTTAAAGTATCACTAGGTTCCCATGCTCCAAATCTAAATTTCACCAGCCGCCACTGGTATGAAAGGTTCTATTTCATTGACATTAACAAAATTTTACGATGGTAAAACCACAAGTTATTGTAAACATTACATCAGATATCAAATATTGGTCATAAGAATAATTAGATTAAATGATGCTGTTTGAATTTGCATCTTATTAATTTGTGAAAGAAAAAAAGTGTTTTTTTTAGGTTAAATATACCATAAATGAGTTTTTTGTAAATTAGTGGACTTTTATATCATTTAATATAAGGTTATCTGGTATCAAAATGCATGATTTTTAAAGATAAATCTGTTCGTAAAGAAAAATTAAAAAACCCTTTATGAAAATGGGCGCAAATCTGGGTTTAAACCCATAAAAAATAGAAACCTGGTGTTTTCCCATGTATTGTAATACATGTATATTAAAACCATAGTATTTATTATTATATAGTAAATATTATAATTATGGTAAATGAGTAGATACAATAATTTTATCAGAATAATAATGCTTTTAATCTAACCAAATAAAACTTAACATAGATAATATTTATTCTGATTCACTAAAAGTGGCGATTGGTGAAATTTAGGTTATGTCATATCTTAATATTGGAGTATGGGACCCTAGCAAAACTTTAAGGCATAACTAACAAGACTAAATGAGGAAGTTTTGCAAAAATAAAAAATAAAAAATTGCGTTCGAAATTTGCGAAAAAAAGTTGAAAAAATTGTGTGCCTCATCAGGTTATTTTTAAACAATTTATAAAATATTTACAAAACTTTTTTTTTTGGAATCAAATGGAAAATATGTCATTTTAAATTCATTTTTCACTGTGCAAATTTCAAACAGGCATAATCAATATTTTTTTAGTGAAATTTTTCACTTGATTATGTAAAAATGTTTTGCCAATATTTTACAAATCATTTAAAAAATAGCCTGGACACAACTTTTTTCGCAAATATCAATCGCAATTTTTTTTTCTGCAAAACTTCTTCATTTAGTCTTGATAGTTTCGCTTGGGTCCCATGCTCCAATACTAAGATATGACAGCCTAAATTTCACCAGCCGCCACTGGTCACTAAGCAGTCTTTTAAATTGATGAAGTGTATTAGTACTCTTCACACTAAGGGGTAGTTTATTGTAGTCACTCAATCCCTTGTACAAAAGTGCGTTTATTGTATTGGAAAGATTACATCTGATCAAGTGAAAGTTATTGATACTTGTATGATAGTCAGGAATTTGTGAATTAAATACATTAAATTCACTCGTAAAGGTATAATAAAAATTATAATATCAAAGTGTGTAGGTAAATTTATTTAATCTTCAATGGGCATTCCCATTTCCCACATTTTTTTTTTATTTGCTTATTCGATAGTATTTATAGATATGAGCTCACAGAATTTTTTCGGGATTGAGCCCTGGAAAGGAGTTTAAAAAAAAGTTTTGTCTTATGATGTCATCTGACTAGATTTGGCATCAAACACAAGCAGCCAGTGAAAGTGAAGATGGTACCGCAGTATCACCAGTTTTATGTATTGTTTGAAAGCATGATTGAAGATTACTTATTCAGTTATAAATACAACTATAAATTCATTTACATATAATCGAAATAACGAAAGAATGCCGTTATGTCACAAATTTATTTCAGATCTACAAAGTATGGTGTTCAAACGTTCTTTGTTTACAAAATAATAAAGGAGACAGCGCATGAAAGACCATTATATGGAGGGTTCAGAAGCTAATCAGTGTAAGTCATTAAATACAATAACTGATATAATTGAATGTGTTCAAAATTAATTTTAAAAAAATAACCATTAATATTAAAAAATAAAAAGTCATTTTTATTTAAAGGTAACATACATAGGGAGCTAAGTAGAAAAAAAATAAAGCTAGAACTACAAGATTTAAAAAAAAACTAAGTAATTTTTCAAAAAATGTTGACATGTCATATGTCCACCGAAAATTTGGAACTCTTCAATCTATGCATTCATCAGGATCATTTTCCGCAATAAATCCAGTTTGATTTTCCGTTGAAGTTGACGCTCTAGTTGTAGGATTTTTTGTAAGCAAACATTTGTAATATGAATGGTAGTGTGGTGGAATATATTTTATCAAATCAAACATGTATGAATGTAACTACCTATCAAGTCGGTTACCAACGTTATACCGAAATAGGTATATTACCGAAAAATTAATCGGAGCTACTTAAGTTAGTCATTAACGTCTAACCAACGATGGTTAATAACTAAAAAGGATCAAACCTATTAAGCCACTAACCAACGTTGGCAAGTGTTCCATAACAAACTTGACCTATTCATTTAGTCACCAACGTCTACCCAACGTTGGTAGGTTACTCAAAATTTAACCATACCTATTTTAATCAGCTCTCAACGTCTAACCAATGTTGGTAAGTTATTCAAAATATAACCATACCTATTTTAGTCAGTTGTCAACGTCTCATCAACGTTGGATAATGACTTGAAAATATATCAAACCTTATTAAGTCGTTTTCTAACGGCAAATCAACATTGGTAAATCATTTACACTTAAGCAGTAGGTTTGCTAAGTCGACGAAATATTTGGTTCGACAAGTACAAAATTTAAGTTATTATTCAACTACTATTTGTAATAATTCTGACATCAGAATTAGTGAAAAAGTAGTCGGTAGTTGGTAAAATGTTGCTTGGGTGCATTTTTTTAAATTTTTTCACAGGTCTGCGGTTTGTATACATAGGGTCTTGGAAAATATTAAACAAATTTGGAGGTCTACATTTTAATGCCGATTTTGAAATATCAATTTCATAAAACGGAAAATCATGGACATTTTTTTATAAAAGATAAAATTCGGTTTATTTTTGCAGTACCTTAGCCACTTTATATGTTCAACCAGTTGACTTTATGTCCAAAAGGGTCATGATCTGACAGTGACAATAACGGTTCTTCACTTACTTCACTCATTTTATGAAAAAGAAAACTAAAGAAACCTGCTACAGTCACAAATTTTATGAATGACTTACGCTAACTGTCCTTTGAAAATCTTCCTAAATAATTCTACGGACAATATAGTTGTTGCCACCTATTGATGGAATTCTAAAGTATTGACTTGACTGAATTGTCAATTGAAAACTTGGACAATGAAATAGTTTTTGCAAGTCATAAGACAGTTTCAATGAAATAGTGACTTACACTGATTAGCTTCTGAACCCTCCATATCTGACTATTAATATCTCAGACTAACGTTGATGCGTTATAAGAAAACCTGACTTCCTTGACGAAAACAAAAGAGAGAGCCGTATTTCGTATGTCACAGTAACAAGCGAGAATGATAGCGATCAGTCTGATCGAATCCTTTTGACTATCTTCATTGTCACATGTTTCGTGGTTTCCTATTTCTGCATGTCAGCTGTCAAATTTGGATTTGTTTATTTTTAAGTTTGATTGTTACCGTTTTCTTCATTATATTGATTTTTTGTATATGAAAAACAAATCTTTTCAGAACTAACGATAGTTAATAAAAGGTATGTTTCAATGTGTAATAATAATGATTCTTAAAAATACATACAAAATCTTTTTTCTAGAACACTATCAGTTTTTTTATTTTTAATGATGTTAATTTAAATGTACTTATTAATATCTACAAGCAATCCACATTTTGCCAAATTATATAAAAACAAAATTTGTTCAAATTTAAAGACTGACAAAATCGTTTAATTATTCTGACTTTTAGTGGACAAATTGTAGGTTATGTTTTAACTTTTTCACCTGTTAGCAAGTAAAGTCTGTTTTTATCTGGACGTTATTTCAACAAGCATGCATTTGACTAGCACAGTGCTAATTTGGTTCATATGAATTATAACAATGACATAACGGCATTCTTTCGTGATTCCGATAATAACATAACAAGATAAGATTTTTTTTACCTTGATACGAAGAGAAAATTTTATTAGTACCTATTTTAAACCTTCGACATTCAAGTATAAAAAAAATAATCAACAGTAAACGAATATGTTAGGTTATGTTATACATTTATTCTCCGTTGTTACGGAATTGACGATTGAAAACAAACACTAATTAATTATTATTATCATTCTTATTTATTTTTAACTTTCACCTGATTATGACAATTTTATTTGAATAGTATTGAAGCATGCATCTTGTTAAAAAATCGTAAAAAATTTACCGTTTTAGAAAGAATTTAAATTATAAATAATGAATAGCAATAGTAAATCAATAACAGAATCATTTTCTTCGCAATTCATTAAGTGGAATATAAATCTTAATAAAAACGACCAAAAAAATGCACAATTATTGAAAATACCTATATGTATATAATATATAATATATAGTATATAATATGTATATTAAGTGCAAAAATAGAAAATATCTCTTATTTTGTATCCAAATTAAAATGGTCTTGAAAATGTTTGATCTAACTCAAAAATTAATGTACAAATTCACGAAATCGTTCAAAATGACAAATATTCTCAAATAATTTTCAGCTACCAAAACAATACTTAAATAAAAAAAATATGGCAATACAAGTTTGGCCATATCATAGAGCACATTATTTCATTGGTCGATTAATTAGTGGCAATTTTAAATTAATCCAAACTTTTATAATTTTTTCTTGTAGCTAATTTTTTATTTCTTTTATTTTAACTCTAACCATTTATGGATAGTGATTACATAAATAGTGTAGAATCATATACAATAAAAATAAATTCAGCTTTTAATATAGTGGCACATCTCCATTAAATTGAGAGAACTTCAACTTTCGTATCTATTTGGGTATTATTTCTAGTATTTATTATTACTATTTGTAAATTAACATTAAACTCATTAAAGTACGAAGGTAAAACATTGTTTAAAAGCTTGAATATAAATGCCATTGTCATGTAATAAAATCTTAAGGAAACAGAAGTCCATTGTAACGTGTCAAACATTAATGTTAGCGTAGTGATTACATTTAAAAATAATTCTCATACCATTATTTTGTAACTTCTGAAGTGAAGCTACTTTATTTTGAATAAATGAAAACGGTAAAGTTGCGTAATAGTCAAAGTGAGGTTGAATAATACTATTATATATGGTCACCATGGATTTTAATGACAAACACTGTGCAAGTCTGGAAAAAAAGTAGAGTTTCTTTATCTTTTGATACATGTAATTGAAATGGGCATTAAATGATAGAACACTGTCCAACATGAAAACCTAAATATTTAAATTTGCAGATATAAATTTAATTTTATTATTGTCAATATAAATGTCATATTGAGTTAAATTTATGTTCCTATATTTATAAGAAATTGTCAGAATCATGGCTCTGTCTTCAGAGTATTTAATTTTAATTTATTATTATTAAGATAACTGTAAATCAATGTAGAGTGTTTTTCTTTTTATTTATAGCTTCGTTTAGATCAGTTTTTAAAATAGATAATATATAGATAATATATATATATATATATATATATATATATATATATATATATATATATATATATATATATATATATATATATATATATATATATATATATATATATATAATATATATATATATATATATATATATATATATATATATATATATATATATATATATATATATATATATATATATATATATATATATATATGTTAAATTCGTTTTCCGGGTATACACCTCGGGGCCTATCACCTACGCGGGAGTATACCCGGAAAACGAATTTAACATTCACCACCCGCGAAAACCTGAAAAACAACATATATATATATATATATATATATATATATATATATATATATATATATATATATATATATATATATATATATATATATATATATATATATATATATAAAAAAGAATAGGCCCTAGAACACTACCCTGGGGTACTCTAAAGTCATTAATTATTGCAGACGAAAGCTCATTGTTAAATTTAGTAACCTATCCATGATAGTCAATAAACCATTTTCATACAATGCCATTGATGCCGTAACTTTCCTTCTTTCTTAATAATATTTTGCGATCAATAGTTTCAAAAGCCCTTTTTGGTCTAAAAATACTGGTACCACGTATTGATCATTAGCAATATCTTGTTTCAATTTATTAATGGTAAGTTGTCAAAATGCTTCACATGAATGCCTGGGTCGAAAACTGGATTGATTTGTTATTAAAATGTTATTTTCATTTAAATATCTAAGTAATTGATGATAACCAGCTAATTCTAAAATTTGTTGAATACATGGTAGTGTATTTATAGGTCTGAATTTCCATGATTTATTCGTAACGGAAACCTTTTGAATGGGTACTAATACACTTCCTTTCAAATCACTTAGAAACTGATCATATTCCAGTGAAATATTAACGTGAAATAATAAAATGCAAAATTACATGTCTGATAATCTCAAACATAATTTTATAAGTTTTCCATTTAATAACACTGTAAGTAAGTAACTTTATTTAATAGCCACAGCTAATATAATACAATGTAAGTGACATAACATTTCTTCTTAAATGTCTCTAGTTTGCCACAGTTTTTTACTTATTCTAGTAAGTTATTATACATAATGAAACCTTTTTGGAATAAATTATTTTGGCTTTAATTAATTCTAACTGTTGCAACATACAAATTTTTTTGTCCTCTGGTAAAATGATTATTTGTTATTTAATCATCGACAGTTTTGCTAATAATCATGGGATGGTAACATATTATAGATGCAATAAATTCTGATTTGTTTTTGATTAATGATAGTAAATGTGGGTCAGTGGCGTCCCGTTTTTTTGGGAAGAATATTTTCGATAACTCCCACCGTCACGTTCTCTGGTTGAAATGGAGAGATGAAAGCTATGGTGAGACGTGTACTGATGTATTCAACATTCACCTTCCGAATCTCATAACAATAGGTGCGTCCTTTCTAACTGAGATCTCAGTTAATCTAAGTAGTTTTATGGTTACGGAGGCCACATCAAATGAAATTATACTTTTATTTATACAGTGTAATCGTAAAACAATTTATACTTGCTGAGATCTCAGAAAGAACGCACCTAGTATCGCAATTATTTCCAGAGAAATATGGGAAAAACTAAAAATAAATTAAAATTTCACCGTCCTCTATCGCGAAAACTAAGCATTTTTATCTGTTTGTGACATTCATAATATTTTGGAGAGTTCTGTCGATTCTTTAAGTTTCCCAAATAAAATCTGAGCCACCCTATATACGTATAAATTACAAAATAGGATTACTTTTGTAATAATTAGACATTAAACTAAATTATATTTATTTACGTGCATATTCATCTTTTTTATTTGTATATATAAAAACATCGTACGCTACCAACAACATACATTCTAAATTGTCATTAATGGCTAACCAATTAAATGCCTTTCAACCAGATCTTTTTTAATAGTTGAACGTATATACAGGGTGATTTATCCGAACTAGGTCAAATTGTAATGGTAGATAGTCCGCCATGTAAAAGTACCTGTACATATCAGTGCGATCAGAGCTCATTAATTAATATTTTGATTATTATGTTGTGTGTCCAGTGTGACTCCTATGCCTGGGCAAGTCTGGCTTACCTTTGCTTGGGGCTAATGCACATAGTTGACATCAGTTCAGTGTTAAATGCCACGCTGATGTGTGTGATGTTTCAGATCTTGTGGCTGATAGATAATTGTTGAGTTATGATATTGTAAACATGGTAGCCTTTACTCCACAGAAGTAATGTGACAGTGATCATTAATCACGTATGGGGCAATGAACGAAGGGAATAATTAATTCCATGACTTCCTCTGGAGTAACCGTGTCTCACAGGTGCCAAATCCATGGGGTAACTCACATACGTGTTTGTTGTTTTATTGCCTTCCTTTTTCAATGTTTCACTATATCTCAGGGGACATCTTCAAGTGATTCACTATATATATAAACCAAGAACGGTAGTCTTGACTGACTGAACAATAAACATAACCCATTTGCATGCAAATTATCAAATCAACAGCAAGTTATAAATAAAACATATTTGTGACATTTTAAAAACTAAAACCAGTCTTCCACATTATGTTTTATAATAAAAATTTTTCAACTTGTATTATAATTTTTTTGAAGCTTCTGAGAACTATGAGTTATAGGTAATGTTGCTATTCTGTTTAAATTGAATCTGTAATGTCATATGGTCTATTAAGATTTGTAGAGAAGGAATACGCCATCTTGCGGCGTTTAAGTTTATGTTTCTAATAGACATTGTACGTAACCACACTTTAAGATCGTATTGTGTTACTGTAACGACAAATTCTTACTGTTCAGTTTATGGGTGAGTCCTGGAAAAAATAAACCAGCATAAAAAAATTACTTTTCACTCTTTTCTACACAAGTGAAGAGAAAAGTTTGATTGCTTGTGATAATGGGACACGAATTGGTAGATAGACAAAAGGCTTCAATTATTAAATTGAACGTGGGGAAAAAAGTAAGCCCTTATATGAAAGCCCTACATTTTGTGAAATACGACTTTTTAAAAGTTAATATATTTAAGGTATGTGTAGTTTCTTTGAAGCTAAATAAACATTGCTGTGAGAACAAAATGAAAGAAGTTAAAATGAATGCTGTTCCTTCTGTAAATTTGCTGAAAAAAAAAGAAGACAGAAACAGTACCATCAGCATCGAGAGAGTTAAATAGAGGCAGAATGCCATGATTAGCAAAAAGGAACCATATAAATAACGTATAGATGCAAATTAATTTGCCTGACAGCTCTAAAAGCTCTGAGGATATCGAATTGGATACATCTGCAGAAAATACTATAGAGGAACTCGATATAGTAGGCACTTTGATCTTTTAAATAACCAACCCAACTGTGATGAACCAAAAATGTTTTGTGATTTTGATGTGCAAGTTAATACACCAAAGATATTGACAGTATGGATAAAGCAATTACAAACTTTACCGGTTATACAATTTTGAATTGTTAAATTTAATTGAAGTATGAACCATTGACAACATATAAAGACATTCGCTTGCACAAATTATCCGTTTAAAGTAGGGTTATTCTACTATTTGTAAAATTAAATGTAATTTAACAATTTAGTATATATGATTTTATCCGTACTCTATTGACTAAAAATTTGTATTACCTTCATTTATAAAACTTTACTTACTTGTGTCCTTTTATTATTAAATGCCTACATGTTTAATAACTGTTTTATAAAACAGAACTTATTCAGCAAAACAAATATAGAACTTAATTGAGGTTAGGTTTAATGTCTAATAGGTCTCATGCGTTGATGTCAGCTTTTGAGGCCTTAGGAAAACAAACATTTGTCATCGTATAATCTGCCACTGAACGTGTTGTTTTTAGTGTATTTAGCTGTTTTTCTGAGGCTTAAAAACTAGTACTATTTATTTAATGTCCAATATTCATATATTGGGCCTATATGATTTGAACATTGATCCAATATTTTGTGTTGCTGGGGAAGGCTAGGGACATTGGGGAAAGTTGGTGGACATGGTTGTTTTTGGTGGCAGGCATCCATCAACAGAACAGATCTTCCGTCAATGAGGATTTGGAAAAACAAGGAAGTTTTGTTCTTATACTGAGTTGAAATATTTTAATAAATATTTTTATAAATAACACCATGATGGGGAATGTGGATACTTCATATGTGACCTTGGGCCCTCTTTAGAGTTTGTTTCCAAATTGTTTGGTGGCGCGGTAGACGTTTATTGGTGACGTGGTGCGAGGTTCGTAAAGGAGTAGGTTACCTCTTAACTTGGGTGAGGAGAGACGGAAGGGGGATGTAACGGGTCATAATGTATGCTGTGTTGTGAGTCATACGTTTGATGTGTTCATTTCATAATCGTTTTGTGTGGTTATTTGCTATTATTTTGATATTTTGAGTTATTTTAGTTATATTAAATTGTTATGGACATCTTTTTATAGATTTTAGGTGCTTTTTGACTTTTTAAGTGACATTTGGATTTTTATATAAAGGACAATATTTGGTTTAAATGACATTTATTTTGAGAAAGTATGTACAATAAGATGAAGTATATTTATTTTGAGGAGAAGAAATATCCATTTAATAATGAATAATTATTTTAAGTTGACTGGAACTATATGCAGTGTTGCTATTTGTAAGAGTAATGCTGAGAGGGCAAAGAAGAATGGAAGAAAAATATATTATTTTTCTCATTTCCTACTGACATTTTAATTAGGAAAGAGTGGAATAGAAAATGTTAAAGAAAAGGAACATTTAACCCCGATAATAAAAGACTTTGCTATAAACATGTTACAATTGATGATATTGAGGATGGAACGATATCAAAATTAATGAATGTATTTCCAAAAAAACTGATAGACAACATAAAATTTATCGACTGAAAATTAATTTGTGGCTAATTTTATTATGTTTTAGCTATTCAATCACTTAATTTGTAGCCTGAAACTTTGACAAAAATATCCAGCCCAACTGCAAGAGGTGAACGTGTTAAAACTAGAGAACGGAAAGAGATTGTAAACAAATTTTAAGTCCATTATTGTCTATAGAAAATGTGGAAAACATTCCATCCACAAGTAAAGGAAATTCCCAAGAAGGTGCATAATGAAGAATTACTATCTAATTATAATGTCCTCTTGCGAGAGAAAGAAGAATTTAAGAAAAATATCTAAGAAAATGAAAAACAGCTTGCTTTTGTAAATATAGGAAAATTCAAGTTGCAAAAACTTGGTAAACAATATGAAGGACAATCAAATTCAAGAGTAAAAGAAATGTAGGTAAAAGTATGCCAAACCGCATAGCTGGCGTCAGGATCTCGATTACGTGGCTCGGTCTGATAGACCGAGATGGTGGTACTGTACAAATATGACACTTGCTCTTATAGACTGAGTTATGGCAGTCAATGTATTAAAGAGATTGAACTCTTTATATATTTGTTTTTTATTTGTGTTCATGTAAAATACTTTCCTGAAAATAAAATATTTTAAACATGAAGTTTCAATAATTATTTCTGCATAGAAACAAAGAAATAATAAATAATATAATCTCAGTAACCATCAAAGTATGGGCCTTTATTGGGCTTTTATTCAGCTACCATCTCGAGTAAAGGTCCGGTAAACAACCAGCATTTGGTGTTTACTGGGATATAACTAAAACCATTTATTTAACAGCTAAATAAACTACTTATTGTTTTGCCCATAATTGCTTCATTTCAAAGATAGTGTGTTGATTAAAAAAAAAAAACAAGATTTTTTATCAAACTTGCTGTGTATAAAGTACTTTTAGAGACTTCTTTGTTGTAAGCATTTAGTGCATTTTTTTTAAATCAACTCACTGTATCTCCGAAATAAATTTATTCACAAAATATCATTTCCGGAATTTTTTCGATGGATATACTTAAGGATCACCCTGTGTATATTAGCTATAACATGCAAAAATCTCTCTTTTATCGGAAATCATAATTAAAGAACTGGAACATGCCAGAAATATTATAAATTATAACATTTTCGAACTGGTTGTTATGGCATTCTTAAACCACCTTTATAAACGTAATTTTATATCTTCGTCTTTGCTCAAAACTTTTTGCAAAATTTCATTAAAATCGCTTTGGCGTTTCCAGAGATCAAGTAGGGAGTAAATAATCATCAAATAACAGACAAATATTTTAAAAACCATGCCAAAACGTGTTTTAACGTGAAGATTTGTTAAAGAAAATTAGTGATAATTTATAATCAACATAAAATTTAATGATAGTAGTTTTTATTTTGATCATACACAAAACATGTAACGCCAAGTAAATAGGTGTACGCAGTTTATTCAATAATTAATATTTCTATTCCTCAGATATTTTCATTATGAGCCATTTATAGTGTTCTATTAATTATTAAAACACGTTAAATTAAATAATAAACAAGTATATAAAATCAACATAATTCATAAAATAATATAATAATAATTTCCAGACCACAATTTAAATACTAAGTACAAATTTTTTTGGGTTATTAGGTCCAATGTAATTAAAACACTTGTATTAACTTGCCGACGTTTCGGTATTTATTACCATCCTTAGGGCACTGTAAGATATAAATAAATTGATTGTAAGTTATTCTATAACTATATGGGTGATAAATTCTAATCCAAACTAATAGTGAAGAAATAATATTGAACAGTTAATTAATTATTCTATGTCAGATTGTAGGAAACATGTACTTATTTTAGGCACTCCAATTATTATTTAGAATTAGTTATAGGTTAGTGATATATAAAAATTATAAACAAATACTCTCATTAAAATTTAGTGTTTCTCGTGCATAAAAAACATAATGGCAGGAACATACTTCGTAACTATAATATTGAGTTTATTGAAAAATACTACCATATGTAAAAAAATCTTTCGGAAAAGTTAAGAAAGGTCCTCATGTCAAACAAAATAAATATAGCTTTTAAAAGTGAAAATACGATCAAAAAGAACTTTTTTTACCAAATTAAAAACTAAAACACCAACAGACTTACAATCGAATTTAATATATAAAATACCATGTAAAAATTGTAATAAAAGTTATATAGGTCAAACAAGTAGGTATCTAAAAACAAGGAAAAAAGAACATGAGAGATGTCAAAAACAAAAATAAGCTTAATATCACATCTTTGGTAGAACATTGTAAATTTTTAAATCATGAATTTAACTTTGACGAAACCGCAGTGATAGGTAAACAATCTAATCTAGAAAAAAGAAAATTTCAAGAAATGATAAACATTAAAAAATTCTAATCAGTAAATTCAAGAAAATACACTGAAAATTTAAACTCTTGTTATTTCAATCTAATTAATAAAATGAAAACTTTATGATACATTAGATATTTTAAAACTATCAACCTATTTACATCTTTCGTTCCTTTCTACTTTAAGCTTGTTTACTTATTATATAAACAAACATTTTAGTTCCCAAACACTTATTCATCCCTTATCTACAGTAAGTTTAACAGTGCTAAAAAATAATCTCATTAGTGTCACAGCCTCGACGAGAATAACACACATTTCAAGAAATATATAAAAATTTCTCATTTCTGTATGCGCCGATATACTGAGTATTTTTCAATAAACTCAATATTATAGTTACGAAGTATGTTCCTGGCATTATGTTTTTTATGCACGAGAAACATTAAATTTTAATGTGAGTATTTGTTTATAATTTTTACATATCACTAACCTATATATAACTAATTCTAAATAATAATTGAAGTGCCTAAAATAAGTACATGTTTCCTACAATCTGTTATAGAGTAATTAATTAACTGTTCAATATTATTTGTTCACTATTAGTTTGGATTAGAATTTATCACCCATATAGTTATAGAATAACTTACAATCAATTTATTTATATCTTACAGTGCCCTGAGGATGGCAATAAATTATACCGAAACGTCGGCAAGTTAATACAATAGTGTTTTAATTACATTGGACCTAATAGCCCAAAAAAATTTGTACTTAGTAATAATTTATAAACTTTAAAGTTCTAAACAAAAGTATACAAATGTACGGTACTTCAAATCAGGTATACAGATGACGTATCCCGCCATAAGTTCTATTGGTCAAAAGTTGAGGTAGCTTACTTTTTTACGGACGTAATAGGATTAGAAACGGGAGCGCGCCCACGATTTATAAACTAAACGGTTACCGCATTCACGCTCTAGCCTATTAGATCGCGAAACGTCACAAAGGACTCTCTCCATCGTTAAAACGTAATAATCGCTTATCTTATATCTTGGTGAAACAATTAAAGTCTAAACAAAGAAGAACTCGAAGAAAAACCAATATTAAAAACTTAAAATAACACAAATGCAAAAATGAACACTTCGAACGAAAAGCGAAAATGTCCTTTGTGACGTCATTGACGTTTCTCCCCACCATAATTGTATTAAATGCGACAAACGTTTTGTTTATGAACCGTGTCTGGGGCCAACATTTATAAATTTAGACGATTTATCTTAAAAATTGAATTCTTTTTTTCTGTTCTGTGAATTGAATGGGCAATTGTCTAAGTGCATTCTAATATTATTTTTGTCTATGGTATCTTGCTATACGCTTTCTTTCGACTCTGATCAGAGAATCATACGTTTGGATCCGAAAACAACCAATAGAAGTTGAGTAATTAACAAATACTGTATTGTTCTTGGTGCCATTTGGATCAAAATCTGATTTCTTGGATGAAAGAAAGCAACTTGAGGCGAAAGTAGCCTTCCCGCCTAAACCAAACTTGTATGCGCATGTGAGGAATCGCCATTTTTTAAATTGTATTCGATTAACCTCACTTTTGTGTTTACGTTTGTTCGTTTATCGTGTTTGTTTATGTTTAGATTTGTGAGCTTTTTCTTCGTTTGCGTGGTGTTTAATTATTTAGAGATTATCTGTGTTGTGTTACTTTGTTATTATAAAAATGTATCGTAAAGGAGGGACTGTTTGCGTTTTTGGTGGATGTTCGTCGAAGACTGGTGGAAATATATCCCTATTCTCCTTTCCTAAAGATCCTTTAAGGTATGTAAAAAAAATAATAATAATGGTGTAGAACTGACAAAATATTAATAATAGATTAGATACTATAGATAGATAGATAAACTTAATTTTCACATGTCATCAAACAGTGTGACCTAAGGATTTTAGCTATTGTTGCATTTTCTCTGAAATTCATCAAATTTGAATAATAAAGACTTCATTATGATGTATGAAAATTCAAGAGATTGAAATGTATCTCTTATAGTATATTGGAATAACAATTATTTCTATTTTCAGAACTAAATCGTGGTTGAAAGCTTGTAACCGAGGTGATTTGCTTGACAAAAGTTTGGATGTTTTGCATAAAAATTATAAAGTATGTGAGAACCATTTTGAAAAAAAATATATCTCGCAAGGTAGTGGAACCCGGAAACATTTATTTGAACAGGCAGTTCCCACTATTTCTCCTGAAAATTTGAAGCATTTATTAGTGCAAGATATTGCAGCTGATGTTAGTTGTGAGGAACCACTTAGAAAAGTTGGTGTTATTTCACGTAAGTAATATTTACTCTGTAACTAAACAATAATGATAGTTTTTAAATAACCTCATACGAGTACAATGAGCGTTCTGTTATTCATAATAATTCTATACCATTGTTAATGCAACCAGGGTTGCAAATAAGTTCATTAAGGGGTGCCCATGCAATGTCTTTAGATATTCAATTGCGTGTTTGAGGGTTGCTAGCTGTTACGAGAAAATGCATTTCACTATAAAAAAAGGATTTTTTTTCTCTGGCTTAGAGCTTAGAGCATTTATGCTAAATGTTTGCAAGTAGAAATGAATCTATTTGGTGTAGTAAAATAACAAAACTATTATTAATGTTTTTATTATTTGTACCTGGTCATTATCCTACGTAAACTATTTATAATGTTCTGCCTGTTATACAGATTCATCTGTGTTACCTAGTAAGTTCGTAAATTATGCTTTACAGTATAGATATTTACATATCGTAATGAATTATTACTTACTATAGTACTTTTACATGCATTTTCTTTAGTTGTATGATAATTTCTTCCACTGAGACTGAACTAAATCGTTTTTGGTTCATTTTTTTAAATTTAAGACAAAACTGATGACATGCCAAAACCAGAAAACACGTCCAATGTACAAAAACAAATTACTACAAAATTATCTCAGTAGGATAATATAATTAGATTATTACTACAATAACAATATAAATGGAAAAAATTAAACACATCAAAAATACTGCTAAATGATTGGAAAATAAAAACATCAATAAATAATCACGGAAATAGACCGTGGTTTCATAACCTTCTATAATTGGTTAATATGTAGCCAATATAAATTGCCCACAGTATGTCAGTCTACATGTAGGACACGATTAGTATTGTATCAGAGAATCAGATTATAATAAGAAATTCGTGTGGCATTCTTTTAGTCGCCGTAACGCCGCGCGCCGTATGCTTCGCGGTCACACGGTCAAACTCGACAAATCACGCAACTGGTCGCCATTCGCCAGACCCACACTGCGGCGGTTCTTCCCATAGACTAACCAAATAAGACGGTTTTATTAAATACGGACCAAGGGAAACATATGCAGCAGCGCCATCGAGTGTTCGTCTGGCACAATTGCTCTTGTGAAGCGAAGATTTGGTAAAGATATCTCCTTAGTTTTTCCATATATATATGATATATTTAAAATATCAGAGATGGCGCAGTCAAATAGTAATAAATAGTAAACCTTCGATCATAAACACTAGATTCAGAATGTGGGCGTGTCTATCGTTCCAACATGTTTCGCGGGGGGTTTTAGCGTCCTAATGCCCTTATTGGTTACTTTTGAAATATCCGATTAAATTCGGATGTACTCGTGTTGATTCGAATGTAGTCTGTGGATTTTGTTGTTATCCGCCATTGTTATTCTCAGGCTATTCTGTTCAGTGTGTGTTTATTTCTGTGATTAATTAAATTTTGTGACTTTGTGACAATTATTTGTTTCTAAAAATGGGTAAATCGTGCTTAATATGCAATAATAGATTTGAAAAAGGATCCAATAAATCTTTTCATACGTAAGTATTATCTTTATTATAAATTATGTATAACTATCCCATAGGCGTAGGTACTTGTTGGGCTGCTTAGTTAAATAATTAATAATGTTATAAATGATATTTATACACAATACTCTAGACAGTTTAGCTTGATCATGTGTATGATGGAAGAAATTTAGGCTATGGTGTTGTAACGTTCATATAAAAATATAAATATAAAAACTGTATAACAACTGTTATGATCATTTTATATTATATATCACGATTAGTCTGAGTGGGAAATAGTAATATTAGAGCTGTAACATTATTATATAAATGTTGTATTAACTTGCTGGGGAATAATTATAGGTGGTATTTAAAATTATTTGTTGCTTTGTATTACTTTTGATTTTTAAACTAATTTCAAATTTCCAAGAGAATTGAATATGAAAAAATTGTGGTGCCAAATCACTGGTCTTAATATGGAAGAAGTTAGCCCATATGATGTTTTATGTTCCGACCATTTTTCCTCTGAAGAAATATACCAAAAGTCTTTTACTGGGAAAAAATTTTTGAAAAAGGGTGCCATGCCATCTATAGCGACCAGTTCAAAAATTCAAAAAGTACTTTTTATTAGGTGGGTATTTTCTACATACAAAATTTAAATACATAAATTAGCTGATTTGTAAGTTTTCCGATTTTAGTAATATATGAAAGAATCTCTAATGGACAAAAATTTAAATCAAAAATTAATTATTGTAATTAAACTATCTGGTACAAAATTTAAGAGCTAGTTTTTCTATTAATATACTTATTTTACTTCCAGTGATGATGACGCTGATTCAGCGGACAGTGAAAAAGAGAACAAAAACATAGGTGAAACATCTAAGAAAAAGTAAGTCATAATGTACCCATGTTAAAATACATTAAAATATATTTATTATATTATAGGGTACAATTTATGCCCGATGTAACGAAACACGTGTCTATTGTTGGAACAAGCTCAGAGAGTGACGGACTTGGTGAAGAAGAAATTCCTAAGAAAAGGTAGGCATTTTTTGGTTGAAAGTTTGTTCTAATTTTTGTTATATCATCAATGTTGCAATTTTTTTTATAGTAATACACGATTTAATATAGGAAATAAATTATAATAATTAAGAATATAGTTTGCTAACATTGTATTTATTTATAATTTATAAGTAGGTGATAATGCAATTTTTAAAAATCAAACTTGGAAAGAAAAGATGGAATTAAATGTACTGCATTGTATTACAAATAAGAGACAATTGTTTTTATAACAATTAAGTATTAATACATTGTACTTTTACAAAAATTATTCATGATATGCAAAAATTCTAATATTTATGAGGAAGAAATGAAAAAGTAATAAAATACTTTGAAAGCATATTATTAAAAATACATACTTTAGAACTCTTAAGTTGACCAATCACAACAATTCAGAAAAAAATAATATTAAGTTTTATTTCATATTAAATTAATAAATAATTAAATGTACACATATATTGATTGAATGATTTTTTCCTAAAATTCATAGTTTAGTATAAATTGAGTTTTAAAATCATTGGTTACTTTTTAATATTCTTAGTTCGTCATTTCTTTCTAGAAAAAAATATGTTTTGTTCCCAGAAAATTTCCGGATTTTAATTTTTTTCTATTTTTCTGAAAAAAATTATTTATTTCGTTCCGGAAAAAATCACCATAAATTTATGTTTATGTTTTTATTTAATGTCATCCTAAATGCGTAGCAGGTGAACAACAAAAAATTGCATTATTTTGATTTATAATTTTTAGGGACATTGTAAAACTTGTTTGTATGTTTTAACTTTTAATTTAAGGTTGAAACTACATCAACAAATTATATCACCGTTATCGATGGCTAGTGAAAGCTCTGACCACTCAGAGAAATCAGTTGCTGGATCTTCTTCAACACTACCACCTAGTCCTACAAAGTCAGATACGTCAATAAACAAAACTTCATCGACTTTAACAGCTTCTGAGGCCGAGTCAAATATAAAATTAAAACCAAAGAGGAGGTATGCATTTTGCTTACATATTTTCAATAAATTTATGTTTGCTAGGCACACATTTGTTCCACTATTTATTTGGTATGTTCTGTAAACACTATTAAGATGCATTCAACTTGTTTTGCAATTCTTTTTAATGATTAACTTATAGAGTATTATTAAATTTTGTCTATTACGTGATTAATTTTGTAGTAGTTTTTGCATATTATTTAAACTGACATGTTCAATATCCAATTATCTTACTTGGATTTACTTGTCTTTTTTTAAATGAAAAAGATAAAATTAAAGAACAAGTAATCAATAATACAAACTTAGAGCCTATATCCTCATTACTTTGTAAAAAATTCGAGTAATCGAAAAACTGGCATCTTGTTAAAAGTAGTGTATATTGTACCAGATAGTCTAAAATTGATGCTATAATTTTGTACGAAATATTACATGAGTTATGAGTATTGAAATAATAAACCGTAGCTCTATCATTTACTCTATATATTTTTTATTATTTCGTATATTACAAAATGCCCTGTATATTTTATTGTAGGAGAAAACCCTTACCCCGTTATTTTGGAGATTGTTCGTCAGATGATATGAATAGTCCAAGAAGAGCTAAAAGAAGTTGGGCCATTGCAACAAAAACTATTTCACAGTTAAAAGCAAGAGTGAGAAAATTTAGAAGGGAAAATTACATCCTGAAATCAAGAGTTGATAGTCTAACCTCATTGTTCAGTTATTTAAGAACCAATAACTACTTAAACAAAAGTGCGGAAGCAGTTATTTAAGTAAGATTTTGTAATAAAGTTAAGGCCCATTTGCAAAATATGTATTAAAACACACCCATCACCCATCAGTTATATAAAATGTATATTTTAATTGATGTAGTAAAACTTATTCATAATAATTAAAAACTGTGTTACTGTCTAATAAAAAAGTTAACAAACAAGAAATTTTAAATAACACTTAAACTTTGCTAGAATGATGCAAGTGGGTCTAAATAAATTTTATCTAGGAACATCTAGATGCCAAAAATGTGTATTCAAATTTGTTAAAAAGCAAGCGTAAAAAGCAATAACTGTATTTTGTAGGCCTCGATTCCTGAAAAGAGTTTCCTTTAGTGCTTAGGAATCTTTAGATATATAATTAATTAAATAAAAAATTTATAATTATTTATTGTGTTTTAATTTTTCTGTTAATATATTTATTTATTCACAAAAACCCTTTCGCCCGCGAATACTAATCTGTTCAAATACTTCAAGTACAAGGGTATTACCAATTCTCAATTACAAAGAAAATTAAGTTTAATATTTGTATTATTTAATTCTTATTTGTAATTAAAGCATGCACTCGGATTATTTGTTTAAAATTTTCTGCATATTAACTGTTCTTTAAAAGTATTATTTAAGAAATATTAAAAAAAATATATCAAAGCCTTATTTTAAATATTGTCTAAATGTTATCTAAATTTTTCTTCCTTGGGACTTGCTACCACATTTAATTCAAATCACAGAATGTCATGTTCACATTTTTGATGTACAAGATATTTATAAACTATTTAGACCCCTTATTTAATGCACGCCATTGTGTTTAAAACGTACACAAAATTTATGCTCTCCTCAGCTACCCGCAACTGCCATAGTCAGCGCCACCTTCCAGTACATAATAAAATATCTACAAACTAGCGTTAATTCTGAATCTAGTGATTTTTATCCATTCCCTGTTGCCAGAACTCACTATTTAGCGGGATATTACACGATTGCACGTACGCTCGTTGTATGCCTTAAGAAGAAACCAGATTTAATCTATGGCATAAAGGAACCAGATAGGTTCATTTATGGTCTATAGTATGCCTATAATACTTATCAATTTTATTGCGGCTGTCTACCACCTAGGATTTAAAATATCACGATTTTACATGAATTTATATAGTAAATTTATAAGATAAGATTTTTCATGTATCTCATCTGGCAACCTTGTATACGGTTTTTTGTTTTTATGTAGTTTCCACGTGTTTCTTGTTTCTTTAAATACGTAGTATGCGATGTGAGGTTATGGCATGGTATTGAAGCATTGAACTCTATATTCTAATGAAATATGGAGTTCAATGTATTGAAGAGCCGGTAAGCCCTCCTCGTGGTTTTTTGAGTGGTCTCTAATATATCAATGTAAAACATCTTGGTAATATTTTAATTTTTTCAAATTGCATTTTTTCCTGATTAAAATAGATACTTGAAAATGAATTAATGATAATCAGTTTGACACTCAAGCTATTGCATATGTTTGTGGGTTTTTAGTTAAAAAAATTAAATTGACAGATTGTATTCAATGTAAATCTTCATTAATAACAGACAATTTGGAGCCACAACATATTTTAACAATGTTTAAAGAATTTGATAACATACAACGCCTTAAATATGTTACGAGGGATTTGGTTATTTATGTTATTAATATTCATGATAATGTAATTGAAATTTTAAAGACTTGGATATATTGAGTATTTAACTAGTAAAATGTTACCAGTATTAAGTAAAATAGATTTTTCTTGGTTTTCCTGTTCAAACCATTCTCAGCAGATTAAAACTTCTTTATTTTTAATAATCAATAAATATTTTGATGATATTACACGTAATTTTCATAACCAAGCTCGCAAAAATGCAATTCAGAAGAAAATGAAAATTATTAAGCACTTGTAGGTACATTGTATATTTATATTTTGCATATTTTTTTCCACCTTATTTATTTTTACATGTATGTGTTGGGCCACAAGGAAATATATATTTTTTAATTATTATTTATCTGTTATTTCTGTTGGTTTTTATTTTCTTTGTTGAGAATTTAAATTTATTTATTTAGAGAAATGGAAATTTCTTATTTGTTTTTTCTGTTATTTATTTATGTTACAATAAGAGTATTTATTTTTTTTTTTTAAAGAATTTTAAATTTAATTCATCAGTACTGCAAATTGTACTGCTGGGCACATCTATAAATTTCCTAGTAAATTTCACATTTTCTTTAATTTATTATTGTTATAATTATTTTTATTTTTTATGTTTTATGAACGTTTGTGTTTTATACTTTTTTATATTATATTTTTATAAAATACATGTCTCTACATATAAATATTCCAATTGAACCGAAGAGTCAGATCATTTCATGAAAGTAAAAGAATAGCGTATTTTCAGTAGTACATCGTACTGATGAGAACCAAATAGTTCGAAACACATGTAACTATCTCGTATGAGATTTAAATATATTATTATTTTTTAGTTATTTTCATTATTACACATGCTACTAAATGTGCTTAAAAAAGCCAACCTGGCTTGAACAACTGAGTGAATTATTCATATAGTGGAGTAAACAAATGTGACTAGACTAAATCATCTAGTGGTTCGTAAGTCAGGGTCGGCCCATGTAAAAAAGAATCTGATACTTATGTGTTACAAGGTTTATTGAATCCAATAAATCTAAAAGACGATAAGTTATGAGACATTAAAAGTAAAATGTAAGTAGGTAAGTATTTTTATTTTTTTGCATTTTAATACACAATATTTAATACTGTTTTGTTAGACTATATACATACAAAATGTGATTAAGTATTTGAAAAATTAATACTTGCTTGAGCTGATATCATAATGTGAATATCCTTTTTGTATCCTCATGCTAAAGGTGGGTAGGTATAAGTATATCAATATTTTAAAAATAGGGCAACCTGTTCAAGGTATACATTACAGGTGTTGGATATATGTAGTCAGAAATTACTATTAAATTTAACATTTACACTAAAAATGTCGGTACATTCGGTGACTTTTGGTATGTAGATTACTTAAAACCATTTGAATGTCGACATTCCTAGTATAAATGTTAAAGTGAATAGTAATTTTTGCTACATAAATCCATCAATATTTATTATCAGATTTAAAATACGCGCCCTTTTTATGCAACCAGCGTCATCTATTAAGTAGTAAGAAAACTGTTTGTGCCAGAACTATTGCTGTCTTGCAGATTTCTTTTTTTAGTGTACGATTCTTTCTTACTCTTGCCAGACGAACAACAGATGGCAAGAATATCGCGCGTTCCAAATAATTATACAGAAAGAAGCCCTCTTATCTGGTTTCTCTATGGTTCTACCCACAGAATTCTTCCGTAATCATATCGTGTCGGTACGAATCAAGGATGGGGAAAATGTCGCAATTACTTTCACGACACTTACTACATTTGCGACATTTACTACGTCGCAAATGTAGCATATTTGCGACAATATATTACGTCGCAAATGTAGCATATATTGTCACACTGATTTTGTTATGATTAATGTATCTTATGAGGTTAAGTTCGTCTTCTTGACAGCCGTATTTCGATTTTCGATTTCATCTTATTGCTAAAATGGAACAACTCGATTTAGAGCAATATATAAGAGGAAGAAAAGCACATAATTTTATGAGAACCTTTACTTAGGCATGACATTGACAGTATTTGGCACATTTATAGATTTGTTTTAACACGATATTGAGAACTAAAATCACGGCGCATATGGCGCTGTGGATACTGTGATCAGAAAATTAAAATCAGCTGATTCTTGGGTTTGCTTACATTCGTTTTATTTGCTTTTGTGATTCTTCCTTGGGTAGGAAAATATATATTATTACATGAATCGAAGTTGATAATTAAATTCAATAAGTTTAACCTATTTTGCATTATTTTCAGCTAATTTGTGGAATTACCTAACCTAAAAATGTGACTATTATAACTTTAAACACCTTGTGCATTACAGTCTTCTGGCTTGAAATGGACACGCATTGCTGAATTTAATATTTTTCCCATCAATTATGCTTTCTCCCACACTTCGTATTATGCACTGTTTTCTTCAGCAAATTGTGGAATAAACGTTGATGAAATATAAAGAAAACGATAATAAAACCCCAACAAACTATACAAATATGATCAACCGAATGTAAAAGAAAACTACTCGTTTAGTCAAAGTGCGATTTTTAGTCACCTGAGGGCGAAGTGAAGGTTTAAATTCCCAATAAAAAAATAAACAAGTTAGATTAAATTGATAAAAAACGCATAAATATTTTTGTACGAACATGAATAAAACAATATTTTACTACCTCAAAACGGGGAATAAAACGAGGATTTATTTCCCGAGGGATTTAAAGTCGCCATGGAAACCAATGAACAATACAAATATAACGTGATATCAACATTTTTATTGTCAAACTTTTAATTGTAGAAAGAACAAAAAAAAGTAAGAATCAAACGTATAAACCATAAAAGGTAACTTATTTTAAAATAAAATTAATATTAATAAGATAATTTTCGCAGTTCATAATAATTACCAATATTTAGTAATCTAAACGTTGAACAGAAATAAATAAAAAATAATTTCACACTCAATTAAATACAAGGATACTTAGATAAATTCGGAATAAAATACAAAAGCTTCGTCGTCTCACTTTTTTGTAATAAAAATTGTGCCCGTTCGTAAAAAAATATTGTATGCACCTCGGGAGTAAAGTGTGTTTTAGTCCCTGGGGGACTATAACACTCACTTTACTCCCATGGTGCATAAATAACTATTATTTGATCCTGATGCTGCTGTTAAAAAAATATATTAATTTTATGTATTTTGCTGTATACCCTTCAAGTAATAATTTAAATTTCCTGTATTTAGGTTATGTTGAAAACTATACAAAGATAGCTAATAAACATTATCACCTTGATTACCGATTAGATTAATTTGTGAAGAAAATGTTAACATTTTTAACGTTTTATAAAAAAATATTTTAGGTTATGTCGCAAATTAGACACGTCGCCAATTACATTTGCGATTGTCGTAAATTAAGTAGTAAACGTATCTTTTATGACAGCCCCATCCCTGAATTTCCTGGTACGAATATGACATTCATTTTTCACAGCTGCGTTTGCTGCCACCTCGATCAGGCCAGTCTGTGCCTGTTCTGTGGTCTATGGCATCCTTAAAACAGGAGAACTGAAACGTACTACCTTTGTTGCTGTTTATTTCAATTTTTTATTCTACCATTTATAAATGGTCGAGGAATTTTCCAACAAGAACATAGTAGCAACACGGTATTTATCTAGGTTTTGTTTCTACGGGCGGCACAGAATGTGGTGGGTGACTTGCGACTTTTCTGTATTTGTTCTGAGTTTTCTGCCGAATTTTGGCTGGGCTTTTCGGCTGTAATGTGTAATAAAGTGATGATAACAACTAGTGGTTTTGCCCAATCGGTTTTCATTGGATAAAAATAATCTTAATTTTGAATTCATTCAATCAGGATATAATGTGGTACTACTTGGTTATTCACCCGAAAAGCCCTTTTGTTCCTCATTCCTTTCCTCCTATTCATATTTTTGTCTGCTGTGGCGTTGTGGGTTCTGCGTCTTGTCTGTTCTGTGCTGTTTGTTGTTAAAATGAAAATTATGTGATTAGTGGTTTTTTTATATCTAATTATTTACGTTTATTAGTGTTCTTGGTTACTATGTTTTATTTATTTAAATAAAACACTGCTGCATGAAAGATTGTTTTAACTATAGTTTTGCTGTCGTTTGATATCCTTGGTAAGTTATACATACTCGTTTTCTTAATGTTACTTTAAATAATAATGTTTTTTCCCAACTGTTTCGTTGAAAAATATTGTCTTATAATCATAGAAATAAAATTTCTACCGAGTTATATAGGAATTATAGAGTTTGTACAAAACATTTCATTAAAGACAAGTAATCGGAGTCTTTTCATAGATAAATTGAGATCAGCTGTTTCGACTGTCTCTGAATTTGGTAAGTACCTAGGAAAGACTGGCCAAGTGGGCCACTACTAATTCAATACGTTTGATTCCATCAAATTAAGGATGTATTTCTCTTGTTCCTTTCAGTTCCTCCTTTTATCATAAGTTTAAACTTTTACCGAGACTCACTTTTATCATGTATATATTCATATATAGCTCTCGAATCAAAGCGAAATAATGCATGTCAAAATTAAGGCCCGCGAATAAATAGTACATGACTTAAGAACCAGGGGCTGACCCAGGTCACTGCACTGACATACACATAAAAATATGATTAATGATATATTATCTTATGTTGTTGAATATGGGTCTGCGTAGAACAAAACGGTGTCGTGTCTAAAATATTGAATACCTTTTAAGCTAAGATTGCTTATGAGGGTTAAACCAGTGAGTTGAAAGATTAATAAAAACCGCAAATTGGTTAAAGGTCTATATTACGTGAGAGCTAAAAACTAAACTTGCTGGAGTTAAAGGCTAAGAGCTAAAAAACAATATTTAGACTCAACAAAATCCCAAAATCATCTATAACTCACCTAAGGCACCAAGGCATTAATTACATTAAAATATAGGCATTAAATATAATTGAAAAAAACACAGAGTTGCTAAGCTTTCATCTAAATTTTGCTAGAGGAATTTATTAAAGGTGAAAGATTGCTGACAGCAGGCCAAAGAACCAAATTGTAGAAACGAGGTAAAACGTCCAGAAAAACATTGACAAGTGAATGCAGAAGAAAGATGCACAGTGAGTTACCTATTCAAAAGGGTCAAAATCAAATAAATAACACCGAGTGCGCTAAATGTGCCGTTTCAACTCAATTTTTCGAATTAACGAAAAGGTAAATATTTTAAAAATTAAATTACCTTTTTAAGTATATTTCTCTAATGGAAAAAGTTTTTTGAAGAGCAAGAAGTTTATTGGAAAACTTGTAAATTATTTAATAATACATTACATACTATAAATACAAATTCCTGAAACAATTCAATTTTTGGCGGGGGGGGTTTTTCCTTATGGGGTTTTTTTTTTTTGGAGAAGAAAAAAAAAAATTCTCATAAAATTTTTTGGGAATTTTTCCGGTTTGCCTTATCTTGAATTAAATTTGTGTATTTATTAAAATTCAGCATAAGTTAACCTTTAATCTGTTAAAACTTTTGCACTTGCAAAGAATTTATTCGATTCCAGTGGAAGGTTTTCTTTTCAGATGAACAACTTGACTTAATTTCTAAAACAAAAGACATAGAACAAGAAGTATCTTTGACACCAACAATAATACAAACACCGATATCTTTGACTGCACACTCCCAGGAAAGAAAAATATAGACGGATGGATATTGAGTTAGAGAAAAGTTCAAAACATACAAAATAATATAAGATTTTAAAAAGTAAACAGGATGATCCTGTAACTGTTGAAGAATTTGAACGTTTATGTGAAAAAAATTTTTCAGAATTTTTCTCATTTGTTAAAGTACAATTACAGAAAATAAAAAGAGCTCCACACAGCCATAGATATCCTGATGAATTCAAAGAATTTGCTATTTCTCTATTTTTTTTGGACGTAAATGTTATAGACATTTGCAAAAATCATTTTTATTGTCTGCTTCCCGTTTTCTTCAAAGATTCACAGAAAAGCATCGACTTACTGGATGTTAATAAAAATTTATTAGTTTACTAAAGTTTAAAACATATCTTATGAATGAGGAAAACAAAAGTTGCATAATTTGTGTAGATGAAATTTCTATAAAATGCCATTTATTTTATAACTATGGCACAGACACAAACAGGGTTTGAGGACAATGGGGTCTCAAGAAAGTTCGCACCTGCAAGTTCAGTTACTGTAATTATGGTTAGAGGAATAAAAAGTAACTGGAAACAACCACTATGGGCTATCTATTATGGGAAAGTGGTAATAGAACAAATGATTTATATGAACTTTTAGAAGAATTCATTATAAATATTGATGCAGTTGGCTTAAATCCAGTTGCATTAATTACAGACATGGGATTAAATTTTAGAGTTAATCAAATTAATGGCTTGTAACTCCAGATAATTCAGTCATAACTTTGACAAATAAAAAATTAATTTATATCTTTGATCCACTGCATATGAGAAGGTTATTAGTAATAATTTAATTCAAAACGAGTTTTGCTGGGATGATAAGAAAACAACTTGAAACCACACAGTAGCTTTCTATGAGCAAGATAAAATGTTTCAGAATCGCATTGCCCCACAGTTGACAGAATCGTGGATATGGCCTAACAATTTTGAAAAAATGCATGTCACATATGCAGCTAAAGGTCTAAGTGTTAGAGTTGCGGCAGGTTTAGAAACATACTGCATTAAAAATTTTGCCATGAGGCACATGCAACAAAAGATTTCATATCAAAATTTGAAAATTGTTCGATATTTTTAATTCATCAAATTTTAATGAACCTATAAAAGAAATTTAAAACGCCATATTCTGGCCAAATTAATAAATAATATATTTGAATTCTTAGATAAACTCAAATTTATAATAATGGAAAGACATGACTAATTATACAAAATCAATAAATTGTTGGAAAGTTTCAATAAAAGGCCTAATGTTTCTCTGGGAAAAGATTAAAACTCCCACATTTATTTCAATATTGATCAGAGGATTTAATCAAGATACATTGGAAAACTTTTTTGATATGTAAGAAAAGAAGGTGGAAAGTGTATAATTCCATCGGCTACTCTGTTCTGTCGTGCCTTTTAAAAAAGCCTTTGTAACAAATTATTTTCATTTAACAAACATGAATTGTTTGGAAGATATGGATCAACTGTTGATTAAATTTTCAAATTAGGAGGAACAACCACATTCTGCTTCAACACCTCTTCAAAATTATAATATTACTACACCTTTTAAAATACATAAACAGTAGACTGTAGAGAAAAAACACTACCTTAGCAAAATGCTTTTAAGTACGCCTATGGTTATTTAAAAAAAAACCTTCAGCATCATTCTTGTTTTGTCAAAATTTCTCGAAACAAGATGAACTAGATAATAGTAATTTATTGAAATTATTTAATGACCCTTATATTAAATGTTTTATGTGGTAAATTGTTGGGGTGTGGTCAATTAAAGAAGAAAACCAGTTTCAAAAATATGTCGACGTTTCGTTTTTATTTAAAGACATCCTCAGGACTCTGCTGATAAAATACAGTATAGGTAGTTCTATATTGGTAAACAACACATAATTAGTATATATATTCGAATGCAATAACATTAATCGGAGAATGAGGTTATATTTTTTGGTAATATGCATCTGTCTGTGCATATATACATGACATAATAAATGTAAGAGTTATGGTATTCAATAAAACTTAATACCTAATTTAAAAACATACTTAAAAACTGTAACAGATTATAAATTAAGACATACAGTAGGTACTCACATTTTGTATAGGTTTTCGTTCTAAAACACTAAACAACTAAATATATAAACAATTAGGTATACAACAATAATAATAATTAAGATAACAGCCACGTACAATGAATGAACAAACAATGACTAGACTTGTGATATATAAAAATCTAATAGTAGGGTGAAAAACACATCTCCAGCTTTTTGTTACGAATGGTTCTATTTTATTTTTGTTATTAAATTAATAAGACAAGTTTAAGTTTTCTACGGCCAGACCTTTTGTTGACACATTTGTTCTGTTTTTGAATTTCAACCATTTCATATAGAAGCTTTTTTTTTTAAATTTGTTTCTTACCCAGAATATTGATTCCTTTGAAATTAAACGAGTGAAAAATTTTTTTGTGTTGCGTCATACTTGTAGGGTTTTTAATTATTTTATTTGGATTGTGAATATTTGCGCAATCTCTAACATGTTCCGGGATTCTAATTTTCAGATATCTACCTGTTTGTCCAATATATACCTGATTACACTCATTGCATGGTATCTCGTAAATGACGCCAAACTGTAATTCTTTTCGAAGTTTGCATGGTATCTCGTAAACGACCGAATCTTTCAAGTTTTTACTTTTAATTCTACTGAAGCAGTAATTTATTTTTACATTTTACAGCTTACAATACAGATTATAATATATTCGGATCTCTAAGAACTCCACACAAAACATTTTACAATTACATTTATTTATTAGAAAAAAATTCTCAACATTTTGAAAACTGTTATTAAAAATGCAGTTGGCAATAATCTGTTTCACATTTTTAGAAATGTAGGTGCTTTATCTCACTCTTGTGAACATTTTTCTACAGAATATTTATTGAAGTTATTAAGAATTTATTGTGTCAAAATATAATAATAGAAATTTTAAATAGCAGCCAAAGAAAAATAGAAAGGTATGCATTTTAATGAATTTATTATGTATTTTTATCAAATGACTTGATAAAACTTACTAGTTTCAAATTTATTCCTCTATTCGAAATTATATTTTGTATATAATCTTCCAATTTTATTACATAGCGATCCGCGTCACATAAGGTTTGTTCAGAGAGCAGTTTCCAACTGTTTGAAACTGTCAAGAAGCATGCGCACATTGTTGTAGAGATGTGCTTGTTCAATCAGAACGTTTATTATTGCAGAGCTCGCGTAATAATCGCATCTCTATAGTCGGGAAACTATCACAAATCGTCTCTACGAAAAACCTATAATACACTGTCAACGCACAATTGCCAAATGGAGATTCATTTAAAGGGATTTAAAGTTACAAGGTCAAATTTCTCTACAGAGCT